>JAGKTI010002430.1:18163-67159 GCA_018397915.1 Birgus latro
CCCCGGCCGCTCCCCGCTCCCCCCTCAAACCGGATTTCCCATTCACTCCGCTTGTAATCTTCGTCTGAGTCAGACTGAGTCTCATTGTCATCTGACCCCTCCAGTTCACTATCCCATTCCATTTCCACATCACTTTCACTGTCAGACGACGCCATGGCAATCCTGTGTATCTCCTATCACGAGGAAATGGGGTAACTGTCCTGCAAGTACGTGTTTCCCTCCCCCCCACCCGCGGGTACAGCAAAGCCGGACTCGTTGCTAGGCAACCATGAGCTGATACCAACAATCACATTTGTTCTATATTATATCACATTATATAGGTATATATATTATACAATATGCCCCCAAACAAATTGAGCTCACTGGCATAAATCTGTGACACATGCCACAGCCATGACAGGGTGCATGACATCAAAGCGGGTTGCCATTCAGTCACAACACATGGCATCATTATTTCAGCCCAAACCGAGTATTTAGCTCCCCTGCATGTCCCTATCTATCTCATGTATACGGACACAGACAGGGAACAGAACAGACAACACAACACAAGAACACCCAACACACATACACAGAACAACACGCAACACACACAGCCCCCTCTCACGGTCACATCACACAACACTGACGGGCCCGCTTAATAGTATAAGGCCCGTGCATCCGCTATGCGGATGCGAATCTACAACGAACGAACGAACCTATCTATCTCATGTATACGCCCGTATACATGAGTGAATTCGGCTTCTCAGCCGAACTTTTTTTATGTATGCAGGAGTATACATATGTGGAATTCGGTACAGAAGAGGTTAAAGCTTCTGCAATGAATAAGGGTGTTAAAAGGAAACATGTAACACTAAGTATTGCAGATAAAGTGAAAAGACTGGATAAACTAGAGGCTGGTGTTCCTCCAGGAAAACTTGCGAATGAGTTTGGTATCGCCAGACAAACTGTGTTGGACATCCAAGAAAAGGATACGCTAGAGGCTGGTGTTCCTCCAGGAAAACTTGTGAACGAGTTTGGTACCGCCAGACAAACTGTGTCGGACATCAAGAAAAACAATGATAAAATGAGACAGTTTGCTTTAAAATTTGATGTTGCAGACAGTGACCATGGTGAAAATAAAAGAAAAACTCTGAAAATGCCACCGAACAAGAACCTAGAAGAGGCTGTATATAAATGGTACGTACAACAGCGATCATGCGGAGTAGCAGTGAGAGGAATTGAACTTCAGTCTGCAGCAGAGAGGCTCGCCAAACATCTTGGTCATAACAATTTCAAAGCAGGCTAGTTACTTGCCATGGCCTTACCTGTAAATTAAGCAATACAAAACTGCTGTACATGCTTACTTTGGTAATTTTAGTATCCTTTCATCTTTTGGAGTTACATAGGGTTGACATATGCCACATATATAATTAACAAACATACCATATGCAGATAGTTTTTGGTATGAACTGGAGATTACCCTGATGGTCTGGACAATCTGCTAATTCGGGCAACCCTTCCCTCCATATAGTCCGAACTAGAGAGGTTCTACTGTATATTATACTATACTTATTTGGCCTTGGTTCATGCAACCTGTGGCACGAAACAATTCCATGCGACCGGTTTCCTGCAACTGGTCGAGCCAG
This sequence comes from Birgus latro, assembly GCA_018397915.1. Taxonomy (NCBI): domain Eukaryota; kingdom Metazoa; phylum Arthropoda; class Malacostraca; order Decapoda; family Coenobitidae; genus Birgus; species Birgus latro. The sequence goes on from JAGKTI010002430.1 coordinate 19,789, forward strand.
TGGGACAGCTGCTTAAGGGGGCAGCTTGGCATAGGCTAGGGCAGGCGCCGGGCGGGGGGGGTACGTTATTCATACCGCCAGTGATAATAATTGCCAAACTAGTTTTTGAGATCCATTAGCAATCTACAAAATATTTGCAATCTTAACAATACTAAACATTTTATTTTTTATATTGATTTTACACTGTTACCATGACATGTTAATGCACCATGTACAGTACTGGAATCGCTCCAAGCCTTTCTCACACTGTCTCCTTACATCAGTAATTCCATTTCACAGGGTTATCACTTGATACCATTATCAGTATAGGTTGAAGAGGAATGCATTTACCTAACATCTACATCCAGTTACAACTAAGATTACCTGCCATATTCACATCATGAATGACACTGACCAATAAACATTAGGATGATCTTCAGACACTGTTAACAGTTGCTTCTTTCCTCATTGGTAGTACTTCAGGTAGATGCTTTTATGTGTTCTGTGGTGTACCACGAATAAGTAGGAGGTTAAAATACTGTCACCTCAATAGGCAAAGAGTTTACGCATACTGTTGTCGAATATGGCAATTATCTCGGCAATGATAATGACTTACCATATCATTTTTCATGTGACTATGGTCATTACAGTATACCTTTATAGCCACTCGTGTGTGAGGTCACACATTTACACGCTCATTGATTATTCACCAAACAACATTATCTCACATTATAGCACGATGAAGACACCACCTCTCCATCACAGTATGCAAAAGCTTCGAGTCATATTAAGCATAATTGCTGAACTGATGGAACATTTATGTCACCATTGCCTGTGCTATTACTTTGGTGATTGGTAAATGCAACATAACGAACATGAAATTAATATTACAGGCTGGAACAATGATTCATCCCCCCCCAACACGAACCTAGGCGCTTTAGCACCCGTCACCGAGGCCCGGGGTGTGAGGATATGTGATGTTGGTTGTTGTCTGGCTGCTACTAAGACCTAGGTCATAAGATAAGGGCTTGGTGTTTAATAGGAGAAACCCATCTCTCCTGACGGGGATGGAACCACGTCACACGGATCGGCTGACTCGAGGCTGTATTCTGCCTCAACGAACGAGTTTCCACCTCCGACACCTACTTCCTATCTCTCCTATTTGGTTTAAATTAATATTCCCCCAGTGAGTAATCCTGTAACGATTAATAACCTAACTTATCTATTCATGTCTCGGTTCAAAAATGGTATTTCAATAGATTTAACTGAGACTGGCCTAGGACTGGCGAAATGCATAATGAACAGTCGGATACTGGTGTCTATTTTTCTACCGTAAGGACCGGTCACATGACAGTTCTTACCCCCCAATATTCAGTAGACAATTTTTAGCTATGGGTTTATCATGTAATAATGAAAAAGAATACATTTATAAATATGTAATAAATGTAAAGAATAGGTTTTTTAGATATTTTACTTAATGTTTTCAATACTCGCATTATCCAGTACTTTCAAGAAATTCCTTTGAAATTCTGTTAGCTAAAAATTGTTGACTGAATATTGGGTTGAATTCTGACTGAGGTTCGCTAAAGAAGACGAGAGTTGATGATCCGAACTTTCGTCGAGCATGTACACACGAACAGAGACACTGTTGCCAGCACCTGTTACCCACCTCTCGCGGCTAGTTGGCCCAGGTGGAAAGTTTGGCGACTGTGTGCATATATATATATAGACAGTATTCCCTCCAAGATCTGACATAATTGAGCCCAAGCACCATCCAGGACTTGGTTTTGTCTGGGACTTGGGAAAAATGCCCCTGGACAGGTACTTATAGACCCCAACCCAACCTGAATTTGAAAGCTGCCTAAATAACTCCCCGCCAGACATGCATGGCACCTATTTAAGACCCTATTCACACAAATAAGGGACAGCAACCATAAAGTAAATGAAAAGGAACCAGACAATGAGAAATCAGGAGTAAGGAAAATATTTAGCAGTGTACAGGGTACTTATGACACATCCGCGGCTGTCGCAAAGATTAACCTGCTTCCTCTATGGCTCTGACAGTGGTGAAGGTGCACTTGAAGCACGTACAGTACAGTAATCCAGTGTTGCACTACACTTAATCCTTTGCACTGTGACTTATAATTGTTTAACACTGCACATTCTGTTCTTACTTGCACCACACCAGTTGCAACATGCCAGTGTTTCACTCTGCACTTAATCCTTTGCACTCTGAATTCTAATTTCTTAACACTGCACATTCTGTTGTTAACATTGTACAACACTGTAAATTCCCATGTGGTCTAGTGGCGAGTTACTGCTGTTTATTCACTGTTGGAGCCAGAAAGTAGGTGTTGCAGGTGGCCCAGGGGCACATTGCTGGGATGTGGTGATGGACTACCCACAGCAGACAACTCTGAAGATAGCCGCAAACTCACGTCCAGTGGAGACTCAACCGTGGCCGATGTGCTGGGCTGTGGCTCGGAGGTAGACGGCAGGTCTCGGTGAGGCAGTGGTGTGGAGCCAGGACTGGGCACAGCAGGGGTCACAGGCCTGAAAAAGGTGTCAATGGTTGATTGACGTAAGGAACAGTGATTCTGGAGACTGATGATGTGTGCCTAAAAGTGTGCACTTCCTCCACAAATCCCAGGGGCTCCATCTCCCTGTCGCAGTCCGGATGTTCCAGGTAGTCAAGAACAAACTCGATGTGCTCCCGGAGCGCACTCAGCTTGGGGATGGCTGAAGTAGTGGAGCGCTGAGAGAAGTCTGCATCATAGTTGTTGTCCTCATCGGAATCTTCCAGCTGGATACTTGTACCCGCAAAAGAAGATGCGATCTCGCTATCAGACATGATCTGATACCCAGGATCGCCCTTGTCATCATCGAACCACTCACGCACTTCATCCACATCCACCTCATTGCCAGCTGCATGAACACATGCATTGAAGTCATCCATGTCAAAACCTAGCTGAGCACCACATCAGCTCCAAGAAGCAGGCGAGACCAACCACTTTCCAGAGTCTTGACAGAGACTTCCCTCCATGCACTGGCCCAGTTGTAGATGGCTGACTTGAGGTTGTAGCGTCGAAGGTTCCAAAGTCCGTTGGCCTCGCATGTCCCGTCCCTCCCTGCATTCATCCTCGTCCTCGAGAACAACCATCACCTCATCCAGGAACTTCCGATGGTACAGCCTCTTCGTTGCCACGATCACTCCTTGGTCCATTGGTTGGATGAGAGCAGTTGAAAACAAGCACATAATGCGGCCATTCTCAGCCACCAACTCCTCGTTGGACGGATGCACACGTGCATTGTCCAGAAGAAGGAGAGCCTTTACCTGGTTGCATGGGATTCCCAGTGTGCTTGTCTGTTAATGGATGACCTCCTTGACGAAGTGCTGGTGAAACCAGTCTTTGAAGATCTTGGCTGTGAACCAAGCCTTCACAGAATGGTACCAAACAACAGGAAGGACATCCACCAACCCACAAAGGCACCGAGGCTGCTTTGCACAGCCAGCAATATCAGGCTTGACCCAATGCATGCCATTAGCACTGGCACAACACAAGCAGATGTCTGCTGCCTGGAAAGCTTGCATCCAGGTACATGCTTTTTCATCTCCTCTGCTGGAGGGTTTGTGGCAGCGAGCGATATGATAGACCAGTTTCGTCAGTGTTGTAGACTTGACCGAGAGTGAGGCCCTCCCTGTCGATCAAGCCCTTCACCTTCTGCTGAAACTCTTCTACTCCCTCCTCGTTGGCGTCCAAAGCTTCGCCATGGGCCTTACAGTTAGTAAGGCCATGCCGTAGTTCGAAGGCGAAGAGCCAATCCTCGGATGCCTTGAAGTCTGGGGTGTCGTGTAGCCTTGTGAACTTCTCTGCGGCAGCCTTCAGCTCTGTGCCATGCACAAGCACACCAGCAGCATGTTGTTGACATTACCAAATCAGCATGGATGGTCGACTTCTGCAAACCTGGGAGGGTACATAATCTTCCTCTGCACGTTATGCTTGGTCTTTGATGCAAAGGCTCCCGTGTACTGGGTGAGTTTGTCCCGGGATTTCTTGATATCGAACAAAGTAAAGCTGGCCACGTTGAATTTATGGAGGATGCAGGAGGCCGACCATCTCGCATCCACCTTCTCCAATATCTTCCTCTTCTTCTCCAGAGTCAGAACCACTTGTTTCCTCTTCTCGGGTGGCAGGGCCATCATCACACACACGAGTAAGAGGCAGCAGAGGAACAGCAGGGCCTGCGGCAGATAGGGCACAACCACAAATGTGAGCATGTGGGCTGCCATTGCGATGAGCGTGCAGTCACAACAGTAGGCAGGCGGGAAATGGAGAGGATGCAGGGGCCCTCTAGCAGACGTCACAGGAACTACGCATCAAGACACAGCTGTTAGTCACTGCGTGGCAAATTTAAAGTAGAAATGAACACATATCAGCTTCTTTTTTTTTTTTATGGTGTCCAAGGACCCTAGCCCAAAATGGCCGGGACTTGGGCGTCTGGGTCTTAAAGGGATTACTGTATACACACACACACACAGCAATTTTATCAAAACAAAGAGATATTGCACAGGTAGTTTATCAGATTCCTTTTATTTATTATGTTATACTGCTCTAGTGTACCCCCACTGTATATCTATGCCCCCCACTGTAATACCCCCACTGTATATCTATGCCCCTCACTGTAATACCCCCACTGTATATCTGTGCCCCCACTGTATATCCATGCCCCCCCCCTCACTGCATATGTACACCCCACTGTAAATCCCCACTGCTAGATCTTAAAAGTGATGAGTCAAAACTATTTCCCACGTTTCGGGCTAGGCAGATGCCGTCAGTCCCAGGCGTGCGCTCATGAGGGGAACACTAAACTCCTTAAATAGCTACTAGAGGACTGTGTTTCTCTAACCAAAGTGCAGTGCCTTACATTTTTTTCAGATACACAGTGGGGTACATATACAGTGGGGGTACACTAGAACCCTGGTTTTCAAGAGAGAGGTTGATGACACCAACCAATGGATCATTTGCATTTGGAACCTGTAAACAATAACTCAATGTGTAGGGAAGAATACACCTTACTACCTAAGTCCAACTCAGCCCACAGTCTGATGGTGGCATTGTCAGGTCAGTAGCTTCAGTCTGTCAGCCTGAGGGAGATTCAACCTACCCTAACTCCATGATCTGTTCTCATGTGATAGTGCCTCGCCACAGCGAAGAGCATGGAAGAGTGAAGATCTTTGGTTCCTGGATGGACACCACGTTTGCATTTCTTTCAGTCTGTCAGCCTGAGGGAGATTCAACCAATCCTAACTCCATGATCTGTTCTCATGTGATAGATAGTGCCTCGCCACAGCGAAGAGCATGGAAGAGTGAAGATGTTTGGTTCCTGGATGGACACCACGTTTGCATTTCTCTATCCAGTTAACAAGTGCACCATAGTAGACTTCACACCACCTCGTTACAATAAACTTTCAATTATCCAGCATAATTCAGCCAACCCATACACCAGATATTGCAGAACGCCGGTTACTGCATGTTACCCCCCCCCCTCCATTAGCTCAACATTGGCATCGAGCCAGATAATGTTACTATCCATCTTGGCCCTCTATCCTAAAAACTTCCCATTAGTAAAAGATGAAGATTAAGCACAAAATACAATACTGTATTGATACAGCACAGTAATACAGTACACAGTTTACTATATACTCACCAAGTGTTGCATCGATAGAGGGTAATGTGATCCAGTGGCATGTGTACAGTATCACTAAAGAGCACTAGCACATGAAACAATGAGAGGCCACTGGCTTGGTAACGACATTACAGCAACGAGTTAGGCTTGGGAGGCCACAGAGTTAGTAACAGCACTAAGGTTTTGCCACCTCATGGTCACAAGAATAAAGCACACAAATGCATCTTCACTATACGAGATCCACGGAGTGACGGTAGGCTTGGCAAGCCAGATGGGGCGCTTCAGCAACGCATTCTGATTGGCTGGAACGTGGCAGGGATTTCCCAGCTGCTGACTGGGTTCCACGTCTGAGCTGGATGCTATGCCTCGCCACCGGATATTGCATAGGACTGCCGGTTGCTTCCTGGTTCAGCACTGGGTATTGCACTGGGCTGGTTATTGCAATGATGGGTAACTGAGAGTTTACTGTATTTGGTTTAATGGTTACCATCCAGCATTGTAAGTGGTTCCCTGGGTTCCAGGAAATCATTTAGCTTTTCACTCAGTAAACAGCCACCTGATGTGAGAGTAATAAAAAGTGGCACAGAGGACGAGAGAAATAGGATGAGAGGAGGGCAAACACAGAAAAAGTAGGCAGCACTGCATCAGGTGAGCAGATGATGACTACCATTACTTAACACCTGTATATGAGTGGTCACAATTCTTGTAACTGTAAAAGTGGAAATATGTTCTGAGCGTTAGTGGAATCCTTACGAAGAACTGCTACTTTTGAGAAACTATCTGTCCATCTATTGCCAGATGCCTCAATCTCATAAGGGAAGGCCATAACATAAGACCAAATTATTATTATTTATTGTATCCATATTCATACTGTTGATATGCCCATCGCATCTTACAGTTAAGACTGTTGGGGAAATGTATGTGGAAAGTAGTGAGTGGATATGGTAAAAAATAATGTGAAATGTTAAAGATGCAAAGTAGGGGAGCCATGGATAAGCTGAAGAGAGCAAGCTTACAGGGTATAGACATAAGGAGAGATTGGGTATAACTAGGGTAGTGAGAAATATATATGTGAGTGAGTTTGAAGGTGAGAAAAAAATGGTGTGCCAAAGAGACAGTGAATGGATATGGTAAATGAGTGTGTAAGAGTGAGGTATGGAGGTGGATGAGGCTAGGGAACTGATAAGGGATCAAGTTGGTTTGATAAATTTTGTACAAAGGAGTCCATGAAAAGGTTTGCACCCTCTTTTTAACTTAAAAATCATTGGACTGACTCTGTCCAATAAGTAACATGAAGGTGTACTTGTGAGGTCAGTCAGGATTCCATGGGCTTGAATAATGCATGAATGAGTGTATGGTCCATTTCATGAGGCATGCTACTGATTATTCTCCCACCATCACCTTCCCCCTCCCCCAGACCATACCTCTGGGTGGAGAAAGGAGTTGGATGATGATGATTATTTTATGATACCAAATTTTTCTAGTTCTATGACTTGGTATTTTTAAAACCTAATCTGCTGTCTCCCTTTATGACTTTGTCATAGATATGCATCTCTCAAATTCACTGGTTTGGCACTGGCATCCCCTGTTGTAGGCAATTCCTCAAATGTCTAGCACCATGAAAGGCCTGAAAGACCTATCTGTACATGAACCAGAATACTGTATTAAAAAATATAAATGCTGAAATGTGCTGAAATAAATAAACAAATAAATATATAAATACACTGTGCACATGAAAGCACTGTATGCACAAAACCATGGACTGTACGAGGCCTGTTCAGAAAGTTATTTATTTATTTATTTTTATGTGTCCGACTCTGGGCATAGGCTTCACAGCCTGCTATCAAGGCCAGCAGTCCTCCTTCATACCATACACCTCTACAAGTATACGACCTTAGGCTCTAAAAAAAATAAATAGCTAACCTGTTGAGCTAGGACACTAATCCTCCTCAAAGTAGGCCCTTTCTGACGATACACGTAGCCCACCATTCTTTCCACTGCCTAAAACATTTTTCAAAGTTGGTTTTCAGTATCTCCTGCAGGTGCTTCGTCACATTCATCATGATCTCTTCTCTTGTCTCAAACTGGGAACCCTTCAATGGAGTTTTGAGCTTGGGGAATAACCAAAAGTTGCATGGAGCCATGTCTGGTGAACAGGGAGCCTGCCGGACCTGTGGGAGTTGTGCTTGGCCAAAAATTCTACATCAGTTAAGAAGAACAGGAAGGGCATTGTCATGGCGCAGCTGCCAATGTGCTGCTTTCCAAAAGTCTGGTCCCTTTCACCGAACTGCATCACGAAGGCAACAGATAAAGTTGAGGTAGTAATTTTTGTTGACAGTCTGACCTTCCGATGCATATTCAAGATGCACAACACCATGGTAGTAAAAAAAAAACTGTCAACATGTAAGTGCATTTCACCTTGTTGCAGAACTCTCATGCTTTTTTTTAGGCCAAGGTAACCCTGTATGCTCCAGTGATAACAGTCTTCAGAAAGTCTGGATTGCAATTTGCACACTCCAACATGTCATGAGCAACTTTCATCTGAGAGAAATCATAACGAACATGATGAAGCACCTGCACGAGATACTGAAAACTTTGAAACTGTTTCAGGCAGTGGAAAGAACACTATGCTATGAGTGTCAAGTAAGAAGGGGCCTACTTGAGGGGGATTAGTGTCCTAGCTCAACAGATTAGCTTTTTTTTTTTTTTTTATACAGCCTAAAGTCGGATACATTCTGAACTGACCTCGTACTGTATTTGGAAATCGTATCTGCATCATACGGTATTTCAACAAACCTGTTTACCTTAACACACTTGTACACCTGTCATTACTCCCTTTATAGGGAGTGGGCTGTAGCACCAGCCATTCAGGATGGTACACCAGAAGGTGATGAGATGCTGGTGACATGGAGAACTGGACCTCCTGTTTCACTAGCCATCAGAATATCCTGACCATCCCCTTTTGCTGACCTTTTCAGTAGGACACTAACATGGAGGGTAAGCCAGCATACTCTCCCAAACACTTTCCTCCAACTATCTCATGCACTACTTTACATGCACTTTCCATATCATACAACGTACCCCACTACATCATAAGGGTTGATGCCAGCAATGGCATGTGGCCAGAAAAGCCAGAAAACTATGCCCCCACTACCTAGTGGTAGACTATTGAGGGGAGGCATGACGCGGGCTCTGCCAGCACAGTTTTTTGGGACCAGGACAGGGTGGAGCTCAGATCTGTGCTACAGGGTACAGGACACTGCAGTTCCCAAGCTGCTGCTTCCTGCCAGTAGAGAAGGCCCTGAACTTAGCAGTGCCCCAGGAAGCTGCCCTAGCAGTGGATGCATAATGGCAGGACAGCTATGGTGCCAAGCATGCTTGGAGGGTGTCCCTGTAGCTGTCCTGGCAGGGTGCCCTGAGAACACTGCCTCAGTTGCTGGTCATGGCTGGTGGGCTATGGGTTCCAAGTTCCATGCCAAGACTTGGGACTCTACAGATGGGCAGGGCCTGTGGTTTGTCTCACCCCTTTACTTAATTTTACCAAATGACAAAAAATGGAGAATGTGAGTGAATTTAAGTACTTGGGCAGTGAGATGAGTAAGGATGGTAGTCTGGAGGGTGAAGTGCTCGAAAGGGTGCAGCAGGGAAGGAAGGTTGCTGGTTCGTTGAAAGCAGTGATAAGAAACAGGGAGGTGAGCATGGAAGTGAAAAAGTTGTTACATGACAGTATTGTGATACCAACTCTTACATATGGAAGTGAAGCTTGGACCCTGTTGGAAGGACAGAAGTCAAGAGTGAGAGCAGTGGAAATGAGTTGAGAGGAGCATGTGGAGTCACATGGAGAGACAGACTAACAAATGAGGAAGTGAAGGACCGTTGTGGTGTGGTTAAGGACGTGATGGGAAGCGTTAGGAGAAACACGTTAAGGTGGTTTGGGCATGTGGAGAGGATGGAGAGTGTATGTGAGTGAGGTGGAGGGGGCGAGAGGGAGGGGGAGGCCGAGGATGAGAGGGAGGGGGAGGCCGAGGATGAGATGGAGGGATGGAGTGGAGAGGTATATGAGAGAGGGGGGTGTAAGTTGGGAGCGTGGTAGTGAAATGGCAGGGGACAGAGTGACACTGAGGCGATTTGTTTGTGGCCACCCCGTTCGGGATTGAGGCATCTGGCAATAGATAGATAGATAGAGACATAAAACAACAAGAAAGAATGCAAGCCTGAGGAAACAAAATCACCCAAGGAGATCAGAGCGGTGCCTTGGAATGTGGGTAGTTTGAAGGGTACAGCAGGGGAAGTGGCTGAGGCATTAAGTAGGAGGTGGGTGGATGTTGGCTGTGCACAGAAGGTTAGGTACAGGGGTGGATCAGCCAGAATGACTGCCAGGACAGATTGTAGGTATAAGCTATTTTGGCAGGGAAATGCAGATGGATATGGTGGTGTGGGTGTGCTGGTTCAGGAAAACTGGAAGGAATATGTCATGAATGTAATGAGGGTGAATGAGAGGATTATAGTTGTGAAAATTTTGTTCAGCAGGACGACATGCAGTTATTACACTGCATTTGGCCAGTTTTCCATTAAGAAAAATCTCTGGAAGACTTAATATAAGCCAGAGAACTAGCAGTGAACGAAATATAAAGAAAGAACCTTAAAGAATCAGAGCTCCTTGGACAATGCCAACTTGTGTCACAGCCTACGAGTAGTTTCCTCACTGCATGAACGCTTGGCAAGAGTAATAATAAGCAGAGGTTCATAAACAAATCACTGAGTTTAAAACTTTAAAATCAGCATTTTTAGTTAGGCAGAACACACGGATCATTTAAAAAGAAAGATATTACAGATTAAAAGATGAAACAAAAGTATGTGCTTTTGCAATGCAAGAGTTTATATATACAGTATATATATATATATATTTTATGCAAGGAAGAAAGAACCAAAGGCCATGAGCCAGCAAATTGTTCCCTCCAAGAAAAAACAAAAACAAGGTAACAGAGAGCCAAATTCAAGACCCATTCATTTCAGGATGACTGGACACACTGCATCTGAAAAACTGGAGATCATAGGCAGTAGGAAATGAGAGGCAGAAGGGGACAGTTCCAGAGTTCACCTGTTACATACAAGAAGGACTGGGAGTAACAGTTAACTGTTGCATCAGAGAGTTGGACAAAAAAAAGAGATGAGAGTTTGTTGTTAGATGGATGCTACACGCCTGCCGTAGTGGTGGAGAGATGCAAGCTGACAGTTCACAGGAGCAGTGACCACTGAAGCTGCAACAGAAGACAGATAAAGGTGCAATAGTGCGGTGAAGAGACAGAGGTTGAAGCCTTTGACTCCATCTTGTTGAGATGAGCTGTATGGAGGAATCCTCCCTGTACATGAGAGTTGTACTCTATACAGGGGCAAATAAAACCCATGTATAAAGTCAACAACTATGCAGGGGTAATGAAGGTACAGTAGTACAGAGTTGGCTTAGCACACCTAATCTCTTGGAAGCAGATTTTACAAGAGAGGTAATATGATCTTTCCATGATAAATCCCAAGAGAATGAAACCCCAAGTACAGGCATACCCTAGTTTAACGATGCAATTGGTCAAGTAAAAACCCATCGCTAGGTGGGATATCGTATCTCGGGGTAGATTTAACATGTAAAGTATAGGGATGCATTTTTGAGCCTTGGGTCCCCCCCCCCACAACCAGGTCCAAAAACATGTTTGTAGCTGACCTAAACCCCCACATAGGTTTAAAACAAGCTAAACTAAGCCTAAAAGCAGTTTATAACTCACCTAGACCCAAAAATAAAATCTGAAAATCATCAAAAATAAATCTGGAAAAAATCAAACTTAGTAAACCGTATCCCAAAATGGCAATGCTCACTCCATCCATGACTAAAAAACATTAATCTAAGTCTAGAAACAGCTTATAAATCAACCTAAGCACAAAATTTAAGCCTAAAATATCATCAAAATCAGTTTTTTTAAAACAGAACCCATCATTACACCAGGGTTTGGCCATCGTTTGGCGGGGTTGGGTGGTATTTCAACCCCCATCGCTATGCCGGGGTATCTTATCTTGGGGTCTGCCTGTGTGTTTAAAGTTATGCAGGACTGACTTGGATCTTGTTAGGAAGTTACAGGATACTCTTGTGGAAGATTTTGTCGGGTTGAAAGATGTGATTCACGACAGATGTGGGGTGAGGAAGTCTGTGGACACCAGAATCGAAGAGAGTGTACTGAGATGGTTTGGTCATGTGGAAAGAATAGATGACAATAAAGTGGTGAAAAAGATATATCTGAGAACTCTGAAAGAGGGAGGAGGCAAGGTAGGCCAAGAAGAAAGTGGAGTGATATGGTGGATAAGTGTGTGAGGAAGAGTTATGGAAGTTGGTGAGGCTAAGGGACTGACAAGAGACTGAGCTGGCTGGATGAATTTTGTGCGGAGAAGCGCATAACCGGAGATTTGGCACCCATTTTTAACGTGACAGCGTTCGGACTGACTCTTTCGGATAAGTATATGTGAAGCTTCAGAACATGGTGAATTTTTTTTTGGCCTATATGATGAGGCTAGGATTCCATGGGCTTAAATGATGAGTGAATGCATGGCCCATTGAACTGGGCAAACTTAGGCCGTATGGACGTTGCTACTCCTCACTCTGCCCTAAAGTGGGAAAGAGGTTTGGGTGATGATGATGAAAGATGTAAAAACTGAGTTTTTGATGCATTAAAAACAACAAGAATACTTTTAACCCAATCAGAGATAAGAGCCACGTCAGATATTAGGTGTGCCATAGCTTCATACCTTATTTGTTGAAGTAAAAAGATGGATGCTGCAGGAAGTAAATGGAAAGGTGTAGGGTGGAGTCATCAGTGTATGAGTGGATAGGGTTAGATGTACAGCTTAGAAGGTCATTGATAAATAAAAGGAAGAGAATTGATAATACGACAGAACCCTGAGGAACACCACTACTGGTAGCTCTAGGAGAACAGTGGCCGTCTGCAACGGCAGCTATAGAACAACCAGAAAGGAAGCTAACAATGAAGACACAGATAGAAGGCAGTTTGGAAATTAAAGATTTATGCCAGACTCACTTAAAAGCCTTTGAGATGTCAAGTGTAATGGCAAAGCTATCCTCAGTCCCAAAATGAATATGACCGGGAGTCCGAAAGGTGGGTGAGGAGACCACCAGTGGAGCATCCCTGGCACAACCCATACTGACTATCGAAAAGAAGGTTGTGACTGGAAAGGTGGTAGGTGGGGGCGCTCACCATCCACTCACTCAATGTAAAGCTGCTTTGGGCATCTGCCTTTTCCTCTCTTCCTTCCATCCTCTTCTTTCTTTCCTTAATTCTTTCGTCTTCCTTCTGCCAAGAGGTGACTTTACACTCCTTTCTTTTCTTCACTCTTCCTTCTGCCTAAGGGTGACTCTACAGTGAGTGACAAGCCAAATGGTTTCCTGTACACCTGTGTAGGTTTATATCCAAGGGGTGGCTGGGATTTATTGGCCACGTAATGCCACTCAGGGATGAGTGTGGCTAGTCACTCTCATCCTAAATGTTAGGACCAACTTGCCTAGCCCTGGGCTCCCATGCTCTTCATGGGGTGGCATAGGATTGGATGGTGGATGGATGGATGGATAGGAAAGGTGCTTTAAAATTTTTTAAAGAAAAGACTCAAAAACTTTTGAAATACAGGATGTTAAAGCCATCGGGCAATAGTCGGAGGGCTGGGAATGGTCACCATTCTTTGAGACAGGCTGAATGAGAGCAAACTTCCAGCAAGAAAGAAAGGTACAAGTTAACAATGACAAAAGAGTCTACCTAGGCAGGGTGTAAGCACAGACGCACAGTACGTGAGGAAAACAGGAGGGACCGATCAGACCCATATGCCTTGTTAGTATTGGGGCGAGTGATGGCCGATAACACATCAATTGAAAAAATTTTAATGTCAGCCATGAGGAAGTCAGAGGAGGGAAGTGATGGAGGAACAGCACTGAAATTATCCAAGGTGGATCTGAAGGAGAAAGTGTGTGTGAAGAGTTGTAATACAGAACAGGTTAATACTGTTTTTTATTGTCATTTGCATTTATATTGGCTGATATACTTAAGTGTGGTACAAATTGCATAGAGTTATTGGATTCTCTTTGATTTCAGAGAGGTTCATATGTTTCTCTGTTTGCCATCAAAAAGTATGTATACCATGTCATCCAGGCAAAAATTTTCTTAGAAATAAGTACAGTATTACAAAACTTTTGTATTCACAGTAGGAAAAAATATTACAGTATTAAGAAAACCTTTATCTTTCTCACTGGAGCAGCTGTGGAACTGATAATGAAGACACAAAAGTCCTTTATCTTTCTCACTGGAGCAGCTATGGAACTGATAATTGTTTCGTTTTTGAAGGCTGCAACATGCTTGCATGCGTCGGCCTTTTTGGATTGGAGCGTGTAGCATTTTATGACCGGATGCCCTTCCTGATGTCTACCAATGACCCTTGGGTGGATTCGATCCTCCGACCCTACGGCCAGAGCGGAGCGCTCTAACCCACTGAGCCACAAAAGCAAACAAGCATATGCAAGGTACAAGCTAAGAATATATATATACAGTATATATACAGCTATCAGGAGGGATGCTGAAATAATAATATGAAAGACTATGACAAGGAAAACTATGTAATACTGGTGACTACAAGATTAAGAAGTCTATCTATTTATCTATTGCCAGATGCCTAAATCCCATAAAGGGTGGCCACAAACAACCACTTCCATGTTGCCTGATCCCCTACCATTTCATAGCCCTGCTCCCAGCTCACACCCCCTTCTCTCATATACCTCTCCACTCCATCCCTCCATTTCATCCTTGGCCTCCCCCTCCCTCTCCCCCATTCCACGTCATTCACATACACTCTCCTCGTTAGTCACTAGCTCTCCATCCTCTCTACATGGCCAAACCATCTCAATGTATTTCTCCTAATGCTTTCTGTCACATCCACACCACAATGCTCCTTCACTTCCTCATTTATCAGTCTGTCTCTTCATGTAACTCCACATGCCCCCTCTCAAATACCTCATTTCCACTGCTCTCACTCTTGACTTGCGTACTTCCAACAAGGTCCAAGCTTCGCTTCCAAATGTTAGAGTTGCTATATGCTTTCAAAGAACCAGCAACCTTTCTTCTTGTACCTTTTCAAGCTCCAAACTTCCATCCTACTCATCACACTACCCAAGTACTTAAATACATTTACATTTTCAATTTCCTCATCATCCAACATCACTGTACATCCAGTAACTTCATTTCTCTCAAAGACCATAACTTTACTCTTCCCTACATTCCCCTTCATTTTCCGTTTCTTACACACTCTTCCAAAATCATTCACCAAGCCTTGCAGTTCCCCTTTGTCTTCACTAAACAATACAGTATCATCTACAAACAACAGTACAAATGTTGCCCTTTCTCATTAAAGCTGCTCCAACATCCACTGCCCTACCTAGGACAGTATCTCTTTTATAACCCCATTCATATACAGATCGAACAACCATGGAGACAAAACACATCTCTGTTTCAATCCAACAGAAAAATTCACTCAATTCTTCATCCACATGCACTGCAGCCTTAGCCCCCTCATACATACTCTTCATGGCATTCAAGAACTTCCCACTTACTCCTTTTATCCATCCATCCATCATCCAATCCTATCTCGCCCCATGAGAAGCGTAGGAACCAGGGGCTAGGCAAGTTGGTCCTGACATTTAAGATGACAGTGACCAGCCTCACTCATAAACCCCAACCTCCACTTGGACATTCTTAATGTTTTCCATATTCCTTGTCTATCCACTAAGTTATGTGCTTTCTCCAAATCCATGAAGGCCACATACAACTTTTTCCCTTCTCTTGAAACCTTTCCACTGAAGACCTAAGAATGAATATCTGATCTATGCAATCTCTTCCCTTCCTAACACCTCGCTGTTCTTCACCAACTAATTCCTCTGTTATTTCCCTAACTCTTCTACCATACACTTTTCTTATTACATTAAGAAGACAAATGCTCCTATGATTACCACACACTTCTTTTTCGCCTTTTCTTTCGTACAGGGGAATAATTATACTTGACTTCCAATTCTCTGGGACTCTTCCTTCCTCCCAGGCCAATCTGCACATCTTCCATATCCATTCTACTACCATCTCTCCCCATGCTTCAGCATTTCACCACACACTTCATCAATTCATGTGGCTTTCCCCATTTTGACTTTCTTCATTGCTTCCACTACTTCCAGCCTACTGATTTCTTCCCCCCCTCCTTCTCCCAGCCATTCCCCAGCCACTTACCCTCGCATTACTTTCATTCTCTGTGTTTAACTGTTCTTGAAAATGTTCTCTCCATCTGCTCACCTTTTCTCCTGTCTCCACTAGCAATCTACCATTTTTATCTTTCACTACCTGACTAGCTTCTTTATCACCCTGTCTTACTCTCTTTACCTCTTTCCAGAACATTTTCTTACATTCCCTCCACTTTACACTCAAATTCCTTCCAAATTCCTCACCCAATCTCTTATTACTCTCTCTTACTAATCTTTTCACCTCTCTCTTCCTCTCTACATATAGCTCTCTCTTCCTCTCTACATATAGCTCTCTCTTCCTTTCTACATACAGCTCTCTCTTCCATCTCTCAACTTCCTCCATGCCCAAGCTTCCCATCCATTCACTATATGTTTTCTTCTTTTGTGCCACAGCTTGTCTCACCACTTCATTCCACCATGTTGTTCCTTGCATCCCCTTTTGTATTTTCTTCACCCCACACACCACCTCACATGCTGCACAGAATTCTTCTGCAAATACCTTGCACACATCTTCCACCTCCCCCATCTGCTCCAAATCATATTTACCCAATTGCTCCTCCACTTCTTCCTTACATTCTGCATTTTTTCCATCCTCTTGCAACCTCTCTACCCTCCTTGTATGGACTACTTCTTCCTGTCCTTCCCTCCTTTTTGTTATTTGAACCTTAACTTTCACCACCACCACCACATGGTGGTCAGAACGTCCACTCCTCCAACCTTTCCAATAAAATCTGTTGAAGCATGGAACTGCCTGCTGGATAAGCTTGTGTGTGCTATACAATATACACAATTTTAAAGAAATGTACTGTATGATAAACTAAGGAAATATAATGAGATATTACGAGCATGACTTGATCCCGTTAGGGTACAAATACTGTAGGTGAGTACAGCAATGAAATTTAATAACATTAAAATTTAAAAGTCCAGAGCATATGGATGTTAAGCTGATATTGTTAATCACAGCTATGAAACAATTCAGGTATTTTACTCAGGTTGATACCAAATAGATATATTTTGCTGAGAGAACTCCCTACAAGCTGAACTGTAAATACAGCAAAATTGATTTAATTATCTCCAAAATATCACTACATTCTCATAATGGTCTCTCCAACATGGTAGTTTTTTCTACTACTGAGGTTTTATAAATGAAATTACAATTCTATAAATGTGTTCTTATATACTACATATAGCAATAACATTTCTGTAGTTTGCAATGAGCTCAGAGCAGCCAGTACGGTATTTTTAGAGTAATGTATTTATTCTCAAACACTGATTGACCAATTTTTTTTTTTTTTTTTACTTACAATATTTATTAGAAAGATTATTAAATGGCCTAATTGTAAAATTACTGGATATCAACAGCAAAAACAAAATCACTGTGAAGATTTCCAATTTACACCCTAAAGCACGGTTGGTGCAAGTCAGGTGATATTGTAACTAAAGGAAGCACCACACCTTTATATCAATCAACTCCTACATGATGGCTGAGATAGTTTAGGATTTTTTTCTGGTTACATCAAATAATTTTCATGTAACTAAAAGAAGTACTGTATCATGCCTTTCTGGTTACATCAAATAATTTTCACGTAACTAAAAGAAGTACTGTACCATGCCCTTCAAGGGTTAAAATGTAAAACTCCGATAAACATCAGACAAAAAGGGGCATAAGTAAAACAGATTGGTAATATCTGACTCTTCAAAGTTAAAACTTACATTAAGCAGGATTCATACAATTAAATTTTTAGATAACACGTAAGTAAAAACATTGCATTGATAATGAAACAGTACATGACAAGATATTTTTCCACAGACAAAAAATTCTGCACAACCATGTACATCTCCGATTTGTAGCACACACCTCATTCTCTCAGGTTCTGCTATAGTCACACTTTATCATAAATGAAGATCCTGTTTGGCCTGTTTCACCTTCTCCATTAGGACTGACAACTTCTCACCCCTGCAAAAGAAGTATAATTATGAGTTCCACTGACACTGAAAATATCTCCAACCATCTAATCAACCACTGATACTATGCACTCTTCTCAGTATTACTGTACTGTATTGAATTAACCCCTAAAGACCACAAATCTCCCAGCCCCACCATCCCCAGAACCGCAAAAAGAGTCCGATTTTTAAATTTTCACCAATTTTTTTTTCTTACTGGTTTCAAGAGCTTGAATTTACACACTTCAAAAGGTATATTTCACTCTCATATGACTAATGGTTATCACAATATTGACCATCCGGAACGTCAAAAATAAAAACGGTTACCCCTCACGTACAGAGAGAGAGAAATTGCACCACAGTAAATTTTGGTCTTATAGATTTGAAGAGCTTGATTTTATGTGCTAGAAAATGTATATTTCACTCTCATATGTCTAATGGTTACTGCACAATCGACCGTCAGAAATTTATATTAAAAAAAATTCGCTCCTTGCTATGAGTGAGAATGGGACGTCTTTGAGAAGTAAGGGGGAATAATGAGGCGGAGGGAGTATGAGGGGGCATCAGGAAGGGGGAAAAGGGAGGGAATACGTCTGACATACATAGCCACTACAGTCTAGAGGTGGTATGAGGGGTAGTTTGGGTGAGAGGGTGCACAGAGGGCAGGATTCAATGGGGCAAAAGTAGGTGGAGAGATGGCTTGGGGAAGGGGGGGGGGGCCCCACACCTGGGGAGGGGGCCGGATCACACTGTCCACCATCTGATTTCTTAGTTTCCATTGGCTAGATACCATTTACGTCATAATAGAGGCAGGGTTACAGCTCTCCAGTTTATTGTAACCTCTCTATGATCGTCAGCCACAGAACTTTATCGCATATTTTCCGAGGCCCATGATTATCAGCCATAGGACTTTAAGGGTAAGTATTGTTAAGACAGTGGATTTTCTAGTTAGGTAGTGCTGGAGAATTCTCAACGACTTGCATTTTTCTGTTACAAGTTAGAGTTTCCAGCAAGCCTGCTGCTGTTAGTGGAGGTACTTTTGTAAAGTTATGCAATCATTTTTATTCTTTTTCTCTATGATGTTTTATTTGGGTGTTTGTTTGTTAAATTGTGTACTTTGATTTCACAGTGCTACACAGTATAAGAACTCTGGAAACAGAGTTGTTGCTGAGCGGGTAGCAGAACGTCCTAGAACGCTGGAGATGCAGGGAAAGTTATAAAAGGATGACGGAGAGACTACAGGAGTTTCAGTTCAGTTTAGTTTTACTTGTGGCCTTGTGAAGTTAGTGTAGCTCTAGAGTTGTGAAGTAGACAGTGTAATTATTTGGTAAATAAAGACAACAAATGCGAGAAGCCTTTGTTATTACGTCTGAGTTGATCTTGTGTAAGGATCTGCTATTGTACACCGAAAGGCTGACCCTATGAAGAATGATTCACTGGGTGATGTCCTTCCTATAATGAACTATTGCTGTTGGAGCCTGTGGCAGTGTAGGATGAGGACATAACAAGTGGTGTCACGAATGAGGATAGAAAAGTGCTGCAGTGAGTCAAATCTTCGACATGGAGCCAGAAGGTATACAGACAAGAAGCCAAGCTAGGCAGAAAAAGGCATCTCTGGCTGCAATCATGAATTTTCTACAAGCACAAAGTGAACAACTATGAGCACAAATTGAAGGGCAGAAAGAACTCGTGAATAACTACAAGCACAAAGTGAAGAACAGAAAGAGTTCAAGAAAGAACTGTGAACAACTACAAGCACAAAGTGAACAGCTAGAAGCACGAAGTGAAGATCAGAAAGGACTACTGGAGCATCAGTGGGAGACACCCAATGACTTCAGCAATTACAGTATTGGCAAATGGTGGTTCTAAAGAAAATGAGGTCTGAGGTCTTAGAAGGGTCTCAGAACCGGATCACCAGTGGGCATCTGGGAGTGAAGAAAACTTTAAGTCGGCTGTGACAGAGGTTCTACTGGACTGGCAGGTGTCAGGATGTTGAAGAGTGGTGTCAGGCCTGTGATGTATGATGTGCCAAGATGGGACTCAAGTAACATGGTTGCACCCCTCTACACCTGTACTACATGGGTGCACCGATGGAAAGAGTCACAGTGGACACTGCTGGACCTCTGCCACTCAATGAAAGAGGAAACCAGTATATATGTGTTACAATGGATTACTTCACAAAGTGGCCAGAAGCCTATGCCATCCACGATCTAGAGGCCGCAGCTATTGCTCTGGTGTTGGTTGACCAGTTCTTCTGTCGTTGTGCAATGCCACAAGAGTTACATTCACAACAGGGTAGAAACTTCGTGTCTGCTGTGTTCCATGAGTGCTGCAAGTTACTGGGGATCAAGAAGACCAGGATGACCCCACTAAAGCCACAGTCAGATGGGATGGTGGAGATGTTCAACTGGACCCTGGGACAAGAACTGGCCAAGTACTGCATAGAGGGACAAATGGAATGGGACCAGAAATTACCTGCGTTTTTGATGGCATATCGGTCTGCATCCCATAAGTCTACCGGCTACACCCCTGCAATACTGATGTTGGGCCACAAGTTACGCTTACCTGCTGCCTTGTTAATCAGGTGACCACCTGGTGAAAAGCTGCCTACAGGCACCTCCAGCTATGCAAAGCATCTTCAGGAAAGACTGACTGAGGTACATCACCAAGTTTGAGGAGCTTTGATGTTTTCAAGCGAAGTGATGAAGTGCAAGTGTGATGCCAAGGCAAGTGAGGTGAGCTTCAAGGATGGTGAGAGTTTGGCTTTACAATCCTCAGCGGAAAAAGGGACAGTCACTGAAGCTGCAGAGCCCATGGGCGGGCCTTACACTGTGTTGGACCACCTATCAGATGTATCATACCGGGTTTGGGGAGACAGGATGTCTCGCCAAAAGGTGGTACACATAAATCGTCTATGGCAGTACCATGGGCCAGGAGAGTACAGCTAGTATGTGTCTGAGGAATCGTGCACACCCATAGCTGATGATGTTGAGGAGGACTAAGGAGCTTAAGTACAAGAGGATGGTGACAGTTTTCTGAGGGAAGAAGTGGATCAGAAAGAGGACCAATACATTTCAGAAGAGTGGCTGTGTGGAGGAGCAGGGACATCGTCAGAAGTGGCATAGGAGAAGACCTGATAGGCTGAAGGATTATTTTGTGTATAATTAAATGTTTTGTCAGGATTAAGGATTATGTTTGTATATACAGTAAGATCTCACTGTAACGGACTAATTGGGGCCCAAACCATTCTGAAAAATGCGAAATTCCGATAAAAGTGACATTCGGACTTCCCCCTGCTAATCCAGACTTTTTCCGATATATCAGACATTAGTCCAGATCGCATGAACGGTTTTTAAACTGTTTTGACTACCATTGCAATACTGTACTATGTTATAACTTTACTACATTAATGAAATGGTATAATATACAGTATGCGCGGAAAGTGTTGACGCCATCTTAAAAAAAAGAAAACACAGGAAGGAGAAACAAATAAATTAACACTCACCATTGAATTTAGTATTTACTGGCATTCCCCTTCACCTTTATTATCTTCTTAAGGCGTCTGGGGAGACTGATGGCGTAGTTTTGCAGAACAGACGGACTAAAACTGCTCCATAGCTGCAGCCTCAAGTTTAGGCAAAGATGATGTGTCCATACTACGCAGCTGCCGCTTCATGTGCGCCCATAAATTCTCAATGAGATTGATATCTGGGCTGTTTCTGGGCCAATCTCGAATAAAGGGAACCTCACAGTCTGTTAGCCACTGTTTCACTGACTTTGCAACATGTGAAGGGGCAGAATCTTGCATAAATACTCTTGCCTTGGTTTTATCAAAAAAGTCACTTAAAACATCACATAAGAGCTTCAAATAATTGTTCTGGTTCACTTTTTCATTTGCAGGTAGAATTACCAACTCACCAACACAATAATATGTAAAGCAGCCCCAAGCCATGAGTGAGGCTGGGTATTTAACAAACTTGGAAGTGTATTTAGGATCCAGGGGGTCACTGCCTGGTTTGCGGTACACTCGTGACGAAGGGGTACCAGTGACAGTAAATGTTGACTCATCACTCCAAAGCACAGTTTTCCATTGCTCCTCACTCCAGGCAAGGTATTTCTTACAAAAATTTACTCTCTTTTTCTTCTGAAGTGCAGTTAGCAGTGGTTTTTTACGAGCACAAAAACTCCTGTAGCCCAGATCGTCATGCAACAGTTGCTGCACACTTCTGACAGACACATCTGCCAGCAACTGTGGGTTCTTTTCTTTTAAATCCCGTGGTGTTAGCCTTGGATCCTTGCTAACTTGCCTTGAGATCAGCTGACGGGTCCTGAAGGTTGTCTTACGAGGTCTCCCAGGCTTGAGAAGTGGAGTGGGAGGAATGGCCTCCCCACTGTCCTTGAACTGCTTCACCAGTCTCTGGACTGTCCTCAGTCTAACACCATCTGATTTGCAATAAATGGGAGTTTGTGGCCAGCTTTGTATAAAGTAATCACTTCCACACGTTTGTCCTTGCTTGTAATTACTTTAGGCATGATGAGAACGTGGTAGGTAACCAAATAACTGTGTTATTTGAGTCAAAACATGCCCTCGTGGTGCATCACACACAGAGACAATCCTCCTCCTGTGGCTGCCCAAACATTACTGAGCCTGCTCCTGTGGTGCCAAACCCATCAAGCAGGGTTGCCAGCTCCCTTTGAAAAAGCGTCAGCTTATTTCACATCACAGGGGAGGGTAGTATTGACCCTACTTCACTTAACACGAAAAAAAATGACCGGCCCTTTAGCATCAATACTTTCCGCGCCTACTGTATATATATAATAATACTGTATTGTACACTGGTAAACATGTCTTTTATTTTCCTTATTGTGGTGAACACAGCTGAAGTGGTCAGGCAGTCCGGACTGCTTCTGGCTTTATCGGACTTTTTCCAACATATAGGAATTTAGTCCGGTAGCTCCTCAAGTCCAATAAAAGCGAATTCCGGTCTATTGATGTCAGTTATATTGAGGTTTTACTGTATTGTGTAGTTTTGTCAGGACAACAAAAAGACTAAGGAGGGGGTAGTGTTAAGAAGCTGGATTTTCTAGTTAGGTAGTGCTGGAGAATTCTCGATAATTCTCTCATTTTTCCATCATGAGTCAGCGTTGCCAGCTAGCAGGCTGCTGTGAGGGAAGGTACTTTGTAAAGCTGTGCAATTATTTTTCTCTTTTTCTCTATGATGTTTTATTTGGGTGTTTGATAAATTGTGTAATTTGATTTCACTTTCTACGATAAAGCATTTAGAGTGCTATGTGGTGTATGAGCTCTGGAAATAGAGTGTTGTTGCTAGGAGCAGGTACCAGAATGTCCTAGAACGTTGGAAAAGCAGGGAAAGTTATAAACGGATGGGGGAGAGACTAGAGGAGTTTCAAATCAGTTTAATTTGCCTTGTGATGTTAGTGTAGCTCTGGAGTTGTGTAACAGACAGTGAAATAGGTAAAATAAAGGCAACGAACGCGAGAAGCCTGTGTTATTATGCCTGAGTTGATCTTGTGTAAGGATCTGCTATTGTACATCAAAAGGTTGACCCTACGAAGAATGATTCACTGCGTGATGTCCTTCCTATACTGAACTACTGCTGTTGCAGCCTGTTGCAGTGTGGGATGAGGACATAACAGTATTGTATTAATCAACTACCCTTTATGAGAGACTAAGAAATGAAACCAGACTTTCAGTACATTAACAGATGTCTAGGCCAGCAAGGTATGATTAATATGAAACGTATTCATGGCAGTAAAAGAAACCTAGTACAGTGCAGCCTCGTTACAACACCTCGTATTCACAAGTTATACCCTGTCTCAATACACCTTTAAAAAGTTAATTGTGATTTCGTTACAATGATATTTTCGACAGCTGCCTCCAAGAATCTCAGGCAGAAGTGGTGATGCACACAAGCCAAAATGGCCACTAAGTGTTTTACGCTGGTCATGGTCATTGCCTTTCATTCTATTTTGAGCATGAAAGGCCAATGAAACACATTATTGCCCCCCCTAGCCCCCCCCACACACAGGATGTCGTCAGCAGCAGAGCTCCATGCAGATCATGGGAAAATAACACTAAATCAGTGGCGAAATGGAAGCATGCCTATTGTGAATACCATATGCGAACTGAATGCATGAGTGGTGGTCCTGTCTCATTAGAGTGAAAATAGACCACAGGAGTCGGTCAGATAAGAGCAAAACACAGTGACAGTTTTAAAATTTGTGTGACTGCACTGTGGCAGAAAGAAATAGTCCACTGTTTACATCCAGCAATAGTGAGTTTGCAGGGTTCTCCAACGAAGACCAAAACAACAGAAGTATCAAACTGAACCAAATAAGAGCAGCAAGTGTGGAGAAAATGGCTGCGAAGAAGGCTCAGGAATTAAAACAGGTATGGGCAATGATTAGTCAATTACAAGAGCAGACCTCCGAACAGGAGAGGATGATAAAGGAGTTGAAAAATAAGTTGGACAGCATCTGCTCACGCAGTGTTGACCAGGTCAGAAAGGTGTCTGAACGAAAAGCGGGTAATGAATCTGCCACAAGTGAAATAAAACAGCTTAAATGGGAGGCTGAAGGAGGAAAGTGACAAGATGAAAAGCAAATTGATGAGCATAAATCTAAAACTAAAATGCATGAGGAACATATCAAGGAAATACAAGAACTTTACAAGGGGCTGAAGAAAACTCAACAGGAAGATAAAATAAGTCTTAAAGAGATTTCAGAACAACAGAGAAAGGAAAAACCAAGAAAAGGTGGAGAAGGAAGTGGTGAAGGTACGGTACTAAAAAGTAGTGAATCTCTGGTTAGGGATGTAGCAGATAAGAAATAAAGTGTGATAATTTCAGGATTAAAAGAAAAAACTTTGTCAGTAAGATCAGAATGGGAAACAGAAGAACTGAGAAGGGCTAAAGAGATAATATCATTAGTTATGAAGGGAAACAACGAAGCTCAAGAAGACACTGAAGAAGTGTTTGGGATGGGAAGATAGGAGGAGGGAGGGGCGCAGCCACAAAAAGTTAAGGTTCAGTCACAGGTTACAGTAAATGAGATTATTAACAAGACCTTGAAATTAGCAGACATGGAGGAGTTCAAGAGTGTTTGGATAAGGAGAGATGCAAATAAGGAAGAAAGAGCTAAAAATAATGTAGCCAGCCAAGGAAGCTAAGGAAAAAAAAAATGACCAGAGAACAGAGGAAGAGAAGACAGAGTCCTATTGGAGAGTTATGGATCAGAAATTTAGGAAGTGGTACCGACGAAGAAAGGATGGAAGACGGACAGAATAAAAAAAATTATTTAAAAAGACTGAAAGTGGCATACACTAACACAGATGGCTTAACCTCGGCAAGGATAGTGATCAACGATTTCTTGAGGGTAAATAAGCCAGATATTACATGCTTTGTGGAGGCCAAGTTCATCATCACCATCATCCAGAACTCCCTTCCCACACAAGGGCAGGGTGAGGAGTAGCAATGTCCAGAAAGCCCAAGTTTGCCCAAACCAGTGGGCTACACTTCCATTCACTCATCAATCAAGCCCCCAGAATCCGGGCTCTATCTGATACACCAAAAACCTTTCACCACATTCTGTAGCTTCATATAAACATATCTGAGAGAGTCAGTTCAAATGCTGTCACGCTGAAAAGAGGTGCCAAATCCCTATCATGCACGTCTTTTAACAACATTCATCCAGCCAGCTCAACCTCTTGTCAGTCCCCTCACTCCTCGACGTCCATACCTCTCTTCTTCACACACTCATCCACCATATCCCTCCACCTTCTCCTTGGCCTACCTCGCCTCCTCCCTCCTTCAAATTCGCTCAGACACCTTTTTCACCACTCTATTGTTATCCATTCTCTCCACAGGACCATACCAACTCAGTACATTCTCTTTGATTCAGGTGTCCAAAGACTTCCTCAATCCACATCTTTCATGAATCACATTACTTTATATCCTATTGACTCTCTATACTCCATATACATTCTTCAACAGTCCCATCTCCACTGCTCTCACTCTTGACTTCATTTTCATTAACATATGGATGAGACTATACATCCATATGTTAAGCTTTGCCCTAACGCTCCTTCATGTAAGCCTTGCGCAGCTGCAACACTCAAGCCTCTGTTTTATATCAAGGCCTTCATAGCATCAGCGACTTTCCTTCCTTGTGTCACTCTACTTTCCACTTCTTTTGCACATTTTCATCTCTTTTCTATCATTGTACCCAGGTATTTGAACTCTCTCACCAACTCTAGTCTTACTCCATTCACTGTAACATCACACTGGGAGTCACCTTCTCTCCCAATTACCATCACTTTACTCTTTCCTACATTTACTCTCAAGGCACGATGCTCCCAGACATCAGCAAAACTCTGCACTAGTGTACCAAGTTCTTGTCCGGTATCTGCAAGTAACACTGCATCATCAACATACAACAAATTTGAGATATTCCATCCATCACCACACATTACAAACACCATCCCTCTCTCTGTTACTCATGTTTTTACTTCCCTCATCATCCCGTCCATACATATATCGAACAACCATGGGGATATCACACAACCTTGTCGCACACCCACAAAGATCGTGAACCGTTAACTTAGTTGCCCATTTACCCTTACACATGCCTCACTACCATCATAAAACTCTTGACAGCATCTAGCAGCTTCCCATCTGCATTGTACATGTGCAAAACCTTCCACAATTCGTCTCTGTCTACTTTGTTGTGTGCTTTTTCCAGACACATAAATGTCATAAATACCTTGTAGTCCTTCTCATAAGCCTTCTCCACTATCTGTCTTACTGCAAATATCTGATCCGCACATCCTCAGCCACTCCTATAGCCACCATGTTCATCACTCACAAGGCCATCTGATCTCTCTCTTACTTTCTCTATAATTCTTCCATATACCTTCCCTACTACACTCAATAAACTTATGCCACAAAAATTCTTGCACTCACTTTGCTCACCTTTAATTTTGTATAGGGATACAATCATACCCTTTTTCCACTCTGCTGGCACAGTTTCACTCACCCATGCTTTCTTACATATCTCCAATAAGCACTTCACTCCACTCTCTCCACTACACTTAATCATCTCTGCATACACCTCATCAACCCCAGCTGCCTTCCCATTTTCAACCATTTCACAGCGTTCTTCATCTGTGCGAGTGTCACGTTTCCTGGCACTCCATTACTTCTCTGCACACCCCCAAAACCAATCATGTTTACAGTGGCTCTGCTCTTTCTATTCCCAATCATCAGGCTTTCAAAATGTTTTTTTCTATCTGATCCTTACTTCATCCCCATGGGTTAATAATCTACCACTTACATCCTTCACACTTTCACAATTCTTTCTACTGTCATTTCTACATTTCTGCACCATTTCCAGAATAACTTCCTATTTTCAGAGTAGCTTGCATTCATTTTTCTTCCTAGATCATCATTTACCTCCTCTTTTTCCTCTTCACTAGTCTCTTTATATGCTTCTTGCTCTCAATATATTCAGTTCTTATTTCAACTGAACCTCTGTCCTGTAACCACTCTAGCCACTTCTTCCTCTTTTCCTCCACTGCTCTCTTAACCTCTTCATCCCACCATGTCGTACCTTGCTTCTTTGTTGTTACTCTTGCCATACCAAACACTGCTTTAGCATTCCTAACTAAGCAATCCCTATATGCATTCCACATGCTGTCCAGATCAATTTCATTCTAATTAACTTATTCCAACTCCTCCCCCTACTTTGGCCCTGTATTCATCTGCCATTTCTTTGATCCTCAGCTTCTTGACTTTCAGTCTTTCTCCCTGACTGCTCCTCTCTCTCCTGGTCCACCTCACTCCTCTCAGCTTGATCCTCCATACCGCAATCATATGATCTGACAGACTTCCACATCGTCCTCTCATGGCCATCGTATCAGCAACCATTTCCAGCATCATCCTCTCTACGAGCATGTAGTCAATTAGGCTCCTTTCAACACAATCCCCGTTCTCTCTATACCATGTATATTTATGTGCATCTTTGTGTTTGAAATATGAGTTACAAATGTGCAACTTCCTTTCCTGATGCACATGCTTCAGTCACTTCCCATAATCATTTTATCCTGGTACTCCAATCCATTATGTTATCCTCAGAACTAGTGCCTACTCTTTAATTCATACCGTACGATCACTTTATAGCTCTTGGGCATTTCTCCCACTGCTTTATCCAGCTCATTCCAAAGCCTGTCTTTACCTCTCTCACTCCTGTCATCACACGGTGCATAAAATACAATCACTGCCACTTTCACCTACTCAAACTTGAACTTGACATGCATGTAGTGTATATTATATAGGCATTAGTATATATCTCATAACACAATGTACAGGATGTAGTGTCTGATTTCACATGATATTTGTACACAGTCTGTTGTCCCAGACTATCAAGAGTCCTAACATATGATGTTTCTCAAAATATCCTCGTAGTCTAAACAAGCAAGAAACTCATGATGTATTCAAACACGTGGAAGCCCACAGGAGATCGATTAGACACTACTACCTTATCTAAACATCCTTTCCCACCTGTATATAATGGGAGAGAGAAGCCCTTCACATCAGAAAGGGAGAGAAGGGGATAAGAGAATGCCCTAGAGCACAATTAGGGCAGAGTAAGGAGAGAGAGGAGACTGGTCGTCACGCTAAGATCATTGTATATCGCCATCAAGATAAATCTACAATAAAACTCAGTAACCCAAGAGTCCTGTAACTCACCTTCGTTGATAATACGTCTCACGACTTTATTCTGGTTGAATTAAATAACCCATCATCGACTTCCCAACAAGAACCTCTGACCACGCTACCGAGATTGGTGTGCAGCGGTAACCACGAACCCATCTACGAAAAACTACGCTACCGACTACGGAAAAATCAAGCACTACAAAATAAGAAGCAAACGAAGAGGTGAGAAGATACGAACAACAGTAAAGAAGAGTGACGAGAGAGGAATGGCGCTAACAGTCTGACCCAGCATGATGAGCTAAGACACTGCTGACTCTCCCATACCACCACCACCCTCCATCACGACCTCCACTACCCTCCACCACGATCCCCACCTTCCCCACCACAACCCTCACCACCATCTCCATCACAGCTACCATAGCAAAGCACGGGCCCACACACTGCAAGATCATCATAACACGCCAGTCAGCCCAAGTGCTTGAAAACAACGGCCTGCCGCACCTGCCTGTCTGCCAGCCTTTCTGCCAGCCTGTCTGCCTACTCCAGGGACCCACCTCAACAGGAAGTGTGAGACGTCTAGAGCGAGTATCTGCCGACCTCAGTGATGACAACGATGCTGACGTGTTGACCTTCAGCTACAACACCTCTTTCTTCATACCACGGCTTATCTCCACAACTGTTCTAGTGAGTTAATTTATTCTAACCAAGGTTGTATTAGTTAACAATTCACCAATTACACAATTTACACTGACATATGTGAGATGTGTAACATATAAAGTAGTAAGTGGTCCATTATGCTGAGTAGAGTTCCGTTATTAGTGCACGAAGGATCAACTGTATCTCTTACACAAACACCAGAAGACGATCAACATAATATAAATATCGAAACACCAGCAAATACAGAGGAACCAGCAGATAACCAAACTCAGGAAACAAAACATAAGCTAGATAAAGAACAGCAAACAGACTCAACATACGTTGAAGTAAATGATGATGACACTTGGTCAGAATTTTCAGATGTAGATAGTGAACATTATACAAATTTTCCTCACGTCTACTATAACATAGACCATAGAGTATTAAGGTCAGGAAAAACATATAAATTGCCAGTAAATGACGATTGCAAAACAAAAATTGTAAAGATGGATAACACAAAAGCAGCAACCATGAGTGCAATGCTTTCTCCACAGAATTCCAGTAATAATCCCTTTCCAGTGTACATTTGTCATGAAGAGAGTGAACTACCAAAATTCTCTGGTACAGAAAAAGACAAGATAGATGTGAACACCCTCATTGAACATTGCCAGCAGTATTTCATTAGGCGAAACATTACGGATGAAAAAGGGAAAATAGCTGTTTTTTCAGCTAGAATAAACCAAGAACGATGCCCTGTCGGCAATTTATTACATTCTGATAGGTTGACAAGAGCCACAAAATTCGAGGAATTTAAGGCAGAATTTCTCAGGAAATTCTCGGAAGGCAAGAATTTTCTTGGTGGTATAACCCCAGAATTACACAAAATGGTAGACTTCCTTAGGCAAACACACTCAGGCTCAGATCTAGGAGATATAACATCAGATATTTCCACTATTAAGAAAACCTTGTTAGACAGCCTAGAAAACTCAAACTGGATCACACAGGATGGTGGGATGTCACCAGTGCATGTCGTCGACATCATTGGCTATATATCAGCCCTATGTCAGTTTTCTGACAGGGTGCTGAAGATAGCTAAAACCATCCCATATAATCCAGGAATGTGCTTACTTGATTTCATTTATGAAGTAGAATTAAACTGCAGTAAAGCTGGTATCACTGACACATCACAGCTCATCAAACCAGGAATCAAAGTACCAGAAATAGTAGCAGGGATAAATGATTCAAGTCCTGCCAAGGACCACAGACAATCACGTCCAGTTCAGAAACAAACACACAGTCAGGTTAGCTCAAGGACTCGCTCCCGCACACCAGGCAACAGGGCGGTACAAAAGTTTGACAGGAGTCCCAGTAGACATCGATCAACACAAAGACACACAAATGGAAGATCACCTCGTAGATTCAGCTCAAGTAACACACTCTGTTACTATTGTGCAAAACCTAGGCACACAAAAGCTGAATGTTATATCAGAACAAAGGAGGATAGAGAAAAAGCAAAAGGGTTCGAAGCATATTGCAGACCCCATAGGTGTGTAGGTCACTGGACGTCAGAATGTAAAACAGCAGAAAGATTGATATCCGTCCATAGGTCGGGGGAAGGCCGTACCAGCACAAAAGACGACGACACATAAAACAAACAGTCAACATTGGAAGTCTCTTTGGAAACGAAAGCATTTTGGTACCTGCTGTATGTGAGGAGGAAGAGATTTCATTATTTTTGGATTCAGGCTCACCAGTGAACTTAATAACGCAAGATGAGTTAGAAAGAATTTTTAGAAAGAGAAGAAAAGTGACATTTCTGGAAAACTCAGACTTAGTGGATGGTAAAGAAATACCAGTTATCGGTATGATTGAGTTAAACATGAAGTTCACAGAGACCTCAAAATCATTCACTACCACCTTTTATGTAGTAGAAAAATTATCAATCAGAGGAAGTGGTTTAGTTGGATTAAACACGATGAGAAAAGAAAATATAATACTGATGCCACATTTTAATGTTATTCATTATGACAGCGAATTCATTGAGGAAATTTCATCTCCTGATAATACAACCAGCAGTTATAGGAAAACTAGCGTCACAAGAATGATTACACACAAAACCAAAATAGATGAGTCCGACGTACAACGACTCAAAGAAAATGGACGCGAGGACTCGCTCACACAACCACAAACCAATCGTGACTCGCTTATTTACCTAGCAAGCATTAATTATGATGTAATTCTATCACCAAAATCATTCACGAAAATCATGATCAAAAGTCAGCTTAGAAATTGTAATGTCATTGCATTAGAAGAGACGGTTAGAATAAATGGCCTTTTAATTGAGAGTGCTCTGTGTTGGATGAATAAAAATGGTGAAACTAATGTCATTCTAGCTAACACCATGAATGGAGATGTGAGGATCAAGAAAGGAACCTGTATTTGTAGGTTAGAGATATGCCCAGCCCCTATACGAGAAGTGACAGTAGGGGGAACGTCCAGTTGAGTAAACTCGACAGACAGAGAGTGCATAAAGGAGCATTTGGTTTGCTCAGATAATTCTGACGTGACAAACGATTTACTAGACGTCCTGGAAAAACATCGACAAGCAGTTGCATTACCTGGTGAAAACTTAGGTTGTACAAATCTAATCCAACACCATATTAACGTAAAACACGAGACAAAACCGATTTACGTACCAGCATATAGAATTGCTCACTCGCAACGTGCACTAGCAAAGCAATATTTAGATGAAATGTTAAGTTTGGGCATCATTGAACCTTCAGTATCCCCATGGAACGCACCACTTTTCTTTGTACCTAAACAAAACAGTGAGATGAGGGCAGTTGTTGATTATCGCAAACTTAATCAGGTAACCATTCCCGACTGTTTTCCCATGCCATTGTTAAGTGATGTACTGCACAACATTGGACCAGAAAATATGGTCTTTTCTACAATCGATTTATTAAGTGGCTATTATCAGATAGGATTAGATGCAGAATCCTGCAAGTACACTGCTTTCTCTACTGACAGTGGCCATTATCAGTATAAGAGAATGCCGATGGGATTGATGACGGCTCCTGGCACATTCCAGCGATTGATGAATAGCGTATTGGCTGGAATATTAGGCGACAGTATATTTGTCTACCTGGATGACATCATAATTGCAACACCC
Organism: Birgus latro; assembly: GCA_018397915.1. Lineage (NCBI taxonomy): Eukaryota > Metazoa > Arthropoda > Malacostraca > Decapoda > Coenobitidae > Birgus > Birgus latro. The sequence goes on from JAGKTI010002430.1 coordinate 52,265, forward strand.
ACGCTAGCAGAACATTTACAGAAGTTAGATCAGCTACTACACAAGTTAACCAGTGCAGGTTTAAAAATTAAGCTGTCTAAATGTAAATTTTGCTTTAAGGAAATAAAATTCTTAGGCCACAGACTAGATGCAAAGGGGATCCACACCTCTCAGGACAAAATAAAAGCAGTAAGAAATTTCCCAGAACCCACAAATGTCGATGAAGTAAGACAATTTTTAAGGCTCGCCGGATATTATAGGGCGTTTATACAACACTTCTCTCACATAGCTCAACCATTATTTCTCCTGCTGAAAAAACAAGCGGTATTTCAGTGGGGAGAGGAACAAAAGAATGCATTTAATGAATTAAAAGATAAACTTACAGGTGCACCTTGCTTGGCTTATCCTAACTTCACAAAGCCGTTCATAATTTGCACAGATGCTTCTCTCAAAGGTTTAGGTGCTGTATTGATGCAAGAGGATAAACGTGGTAAATACCAACCCATTGCTTTTGCCAGTAGGCAAATGAAAGGAGCAGAGAAAAATTACTGTGTAACAGACTTGGAAGCCCTAGCGGTAATATTTGCTCTACAAAAATTCCGTGACCTCGTGTACGGATATGAAATTCATCTATACACAGACCACAAGCCTCTTGTGGGCATGTTCCAAGAAAAACTCCTCTCTGGGAGGAGAGCATGATGGAAATGTAAAATCCAGAATTATAATGTAAGTATTCACTACATAAAAGGCAAAGTGAACGTAGCAGCAGATGCCTTATCATGCAACCCATTAGCCAACGTTGCTACAATAAGTCCACGAGAATCACTCCCCAACAAAGATGAATCGATCTCCACAATTCAAGAAATCTCACAGGCACAAAGACAGGACCCAGTATGGTCCAAAGTAATATATCACCTCGAGTCAGGCGATGATGTGCCATTACCCAAGTTACAGGTACCACTTGAACAATTCACATTGGTAAACAATGTCTTATATAGGGTAAATCCAGGACAACCAAACCATAGAAAAAATTTTAGGCAGTTAGTTACTCCTAGTACAATGATACCACACATTTTAAAGACAGTACACGATAGTCCAAATGCAGGACATCTTGGCAAGGACAGGACAGTCAGACAGGCCCGGATGTCATATTACTGGCCAATGTTACGTAAAGACATACATTGTCACATAGACAAATGTGAGTCATGTGCGAAACATAAAGGTTACACGATATCACCTGCACCGTTAGGTAAATACCCAGTCCCTAACCAACCATGGGACGTTGTCGCGGTTGATTTACTAAAATTACCCTTAACTACCAATCACAATCAATATCTATGTGTTGCTACTGATCATTTCTCACGATATGTGATCTTGGTTCCAATTAAGGATAAAACAGCAGAAACAGTCGCACGGGTATTCATTGATAGTGTGATCTGTAGGTTCACCACACCAAAGGTGCTAATAAGCGACAATGGTGGTGAATTTAACTCTGAAACTTTGCAGGAAATTTGTAAACAATACAATATTAAGAAGGTTAATATCGTGGCCTACCACCCAGCTTCCAATGGATTGGTGGAAAGACAGAATAAGAAAATATTAGATGTACTACGGCACATCCTCAGTAACAATTATGCAAACTGGGATGACTGGATCCCAAGAGTTGAAGCGTCACTAAATTGTGCAATTAATAAATCCATAGGAGATACACCTCATTTCATCATTTACGGGTCTGACAAACGTGTCCCTTACGAAACGTTAGAAGGCGAGCAAATTCTCATATATAATTATGACGATTATCCTAAACTTCGCTTACGTGAATTTCAAGAAATACACACAAGGGTAAAGAAACAGTTAATGATGTCTAAGGAAGAAATGACAGAATCGTTCAATAAGAAGGCAAAAGAATCAAACATCAGCATAGGTGATATTGTCTATGGCCTCATTCACACTAGAGACAACAAACTGTCACCAAAATTTGAAGGCCCATATAGAGTAATTAAGAGGAGAGCTAATAAGGCAGTGATTAAGTCACTATCGAGTGACGAAGAAAAAGAAATACATATTGATCACTTAAAGAAGGTCTCAAGAAACTTAGCTTGCAACTATAAAGCACCGGACACGACCGAAAATCCTAGTACACACTGTGAAAATAAGCCTGAAGCAATAAACACATATCGGAATAAATTGCGGTCGCATACCAAACAGACAAATATAGGTGCAACCAATACGGCTCTCATCGTAATAAGGCATTTACGTGACTTAGGAATTGACTTAGACTCCTTTTATAGGTAAGAACGGATATCTAATCCAGTTGTTCTTTCGGTAAGTAAAGATGAGGCGAATAATTCCATGGATCATGTTCCTGTTGATATCAAGAGGATCACCTCACTTGCATCCTCAACATATAGTACGGCAGGGGTGCCTGATCGCCCCAACAGCCTCAACGGCAGTAGTACAAGACATAATAAGCACTGAAATTAGTCTGGACGTACTGCAAGATATACCAATGATGTTACAGAAAATATCAGGACCACTCAGAACTCTGGAAGTGGTATTAACACGCCCTTCTTCACATGATCACCCCACACAGGAGGTAGCTGAATTAATGAAATTAACTGACTGAAAGCTAGAACAGGCTAAGCACGTAATGATCACCATGATCCAGGACATCCCATCAGCTGGGAGTAACACACTTGGGACAGGAAACAACATCACGAATACACGTAACAGACGCGGTTTGTTCGACTTAGGTGGAGCAATTTTAGGGAACATTTTTGGGCTAGCTACAGAAAATGATCTAGAAGAAATAAATAACAAATTTAACAAAATAGCACAAGTTCTCTCATACCAACATAAGTTGGCTGACACTCAGAACACCTTCATGCTGACGATTGTTAAGAACCTAAGGAAAGCAGAAGCATCAACTCTAGGAATTGTGGATAAAGTAAATGCACTAGAAGGTAACAATACACTATTCCAACACTTCTCAGTGATCATGGAACATATTGACTTAATAATACTACAGTTGGACAACACCAGGGCTCAGTATCAGTCTTTCATGAAAGGAATTGCTAATGCAGGTAACGGAAGGATCACTATTAATTTACTACCCATTCACAACCTCAGGCACATCATTAATCAAGGCATACATAAGCATGGTTTGAAACCTTTGTTTGAGGAAAGAAATTTAATGTTATATTATCCATACTTGGAAGCAACACTGACAACAACATCAATAGTAGTCCATGTACCGTTCGTAACAGATGACTTTTTCACAGTCTATCAAATATACCCTTTTCCTTCTAAGAAAGATGACTCATTAGTCACCATCAACATCAAAACAGAAGTCATCATGGTTTCCGAGAAACAGGATGCCGTAGCTTTCACTAGTGACACAGCAATGGAACACAAATGTCGCACATCATTACATGCATTTCACCTTTGTCCTGCGTACATCTTCACGTTTCAGCCAGCTGAGACAGTCCCTTGTGAAATGGCTATCATAAAAAATCATGACATCCCTCATTATTGCAACTTCACATTTGCGCCAGATAAACTCATTCATCATCAACGCATTGGACATTCACAGTTCTTCTACTTCACTCAAAATACATCAGTTTTTGTGACCTACCCAGATACATCTCCAGTCCATACATCAGCATCCGGTTTATACATCTCACCAGATTACTGTGCAGTCCTGACACCTACATTATCCTCCTTGCCCACTAAAAACCATTATGCCATTCTCAACCACACACACATGTACTTCCAGCCATTGCCTAGGATGAACTTAAATGCAAGCTCATACATTAAGCTGACTTCACCCAAGTATGAAACCATGCAACTAATAAATCAGACAATACAACCTTGGAAAGAATACAGTAGGATTATGTTTAACCCATATTATGTATACAGCCCAGCTCCAGCCATCTTTGTGATTTTCTCCATCATATTTGTTGTATTACTTTTGGCCATGCACAGAATGCAAGCGAGAATTGCTAACCTTGAATCAGTGTTTAAGAACTGTTCTGTACAAGTGAGACAAACTGTGTAAATAGTGTATATACTGTACATATATGTTTTATATAAAATAGCAAATTATGGGTTACACATAATATAGGCTTACTTTAATTATACTATTGTATCTCATTTATATATGAATGTATACAGCAAGTCCTTCTCATATATATTGTATAACTGACTACATTAGACTTGCCATTGTATTATTTTAATATTACTATTATACAGTATATGTACAATTTTATAACTACACTGACTATATTATCCCAATTATGTAACTTTTATGTACTTCACTTACTTGACTTACATGTTGATTGTAATATGTATTAATGTATTTCCTGTCGATGGTGCGACAGCTGGCGTGACCGAGCAATATGTAGTGTATATTATATAGGCATTAGTATATATCTCATAACACAATGTACAGGATGTAGTGTCTGATTTCACATGATATTTGTACACAGTCTGTTGTCCCAGACTATCAAGAGTCCTAACATATGATGTTTCTCAAAATATCCTCGTAGTCTAAACAAGCAAGAAACTCATGATGTATTCAAACACGTGGAAGCCCACAGGAGATCGATTAGACACTACTACCTTACCTAAACATCCTTTCCCACCTGTATATAATGGGAGAGAGAAGCCCTTCACATCAGAAAGGGAGAGAAGGGGATAAGAGAATGCCCTAGAGCACAATTAGGGCAGAGTAAGGAGAGAGAGGAGACTGGCCGTCATGCTAAGATCATTGTATATCGCCATCAAGATAAATCTACAATAAAACTCAGTAACCCAAGAGTCCTGTAACTCACCGTCGTTGATAATACGTCTCACGACTTTATTCTGGTTGAATTAAATAACCCATCATCGACTTCCCAACAAGAACCTCCGACCACGCTACCGAGATGCATACATCTTGCACTGACATATTTGTAATCTCTCATTCCACTCTGCCACACCTCATTCATCAACAAAGCAACTCCTTCCGTGTATCTTCCTCACCCATTCATGTCCGCGCTTACACACTGCACACCCTCCCACTCCTCCAATTCACACCCTTTCATCTTTGTTTCACACAATGCCATCACGGCACATCTCGCACTCTTGAACACAGTCACCACTACCACCCTATTGCTCTCCTAATTCAAACCTCTCACATTCCACATGGCCCTGCGAATTTACCCACTTAGTCGAGGTCCTGGGCAGTTATTGGGCCCTCTGAGGTTCTCCGAAACATTTGCCATGATTAAGCGATTTTAGATAAACGAATCTGTGGGACACTTAACCTGTCCAAAAAACCCCATTATATGGTTACCACCCAGAGATGTAAATGGTTTCCTGGGTACAGGAAACCATTTGGCTTGTCACTCAGTGTACAGGCCATAAGGCATCCCTACACTGAGTGGATGATGGCACCCCCATCTACCACAATGCCAAGTTAAGAGAGGATATTGATATCCAAGTGGGATGTTCATTTCGTTTCATTTTTGAAGGCTCCAACATGCTTGCATCCGTCGGCCTTGGTCACCTAATGGTGGCTCTTCATGTTCCTCAATCTATGGCAGCCTCCCTGTTCAGTCCCTTAACCCTGAGGTCACACTTAATGACCTCATCCCACATCTTTCTCAGTCTACCCCTCACCACCCCATCCCCAATATTGCCACTTCTCACCCTCTGCACCCAATTATCATCCCCCATCCTCTCCACATGCCTAACCATCTCAATCTACCTCTCCTCATCACAACACCAATACGCTCCAGTCCCATCCTACCTCTCAACTCTTCCATCATAAACCCAACTCCCCCCCAGGCCTTGCACAAAGGGACACACTGCACATCCACCTAATCATGGTCATTTCTGTATGTCTGAGCCTGCAAATATCCTCTTCCTTTACTGCCCAGGTATCACTACCACATAGCATCACACTCCTAACACATGCTACATACAAAGACCCCTTATCACATAGGGAGAGCCCTCTCAGTGTCAGAAGAGGCAACAGCTCCCTGAACTTCTTCCAACCACTTCTCACCCTGGCCACAGAGCTAGCTCCAGCCCCACCTCCAGCACATAACATGTCTCCCAAATAACAAAACTCTTCCANCTCTTCCACACACTCAAGAGACTCACCAGCAAGTTCAATCCTTTCACGCCTGACAATCTCCACCTGCTCTCCCCAACAAGCCGCACACATAAAATCAGCATTATCTTGCAGTCTACCTCTAATACCACTACGTCTCTTGTGCACCCATTTATCACAAACACTGCACAAGATGAAATTACCTCCCATGGTCTTATGGCAAACTGCACATGGCCACTCACCTTCTTCTTTGACTGTACCACTACCAACCCTAGATATCATCACTTTTGTTTTATCTGCGTTTACCCTTAAGCCCTTGTGCCCCATACCATCTCTTCACTTCCTAAATCTTTCCTCCACCTCCCTTTCACTCTCTGCAATCAACACCAAATCATCAGCATACAACATCTCCCACGGGAGTCCATTTCTGAAGTCACGTGAGAGGGCTTCAAGTACCATGAAAAACAACAAGGGACTCAAAACTGACCACTGATGCATACCAAACATTCATGGAAAACTCATCACTCAAATCTCCATTCACTCTTACCTGGGTGCGAGCACCCACATACATGGCCATAACCACCCTTACCAGCCACTCCTTCAACCTAAGCTTTCTCATTGCCCACTTCACCACCTCTCCATGGACTCTGTCAAAGGCCTTCTCCAAATCAACAAAAACAAAGTACAGTTCCCTTTTCTATCCAATATATTTTTCCTGAAGCTGTCGAACAATGAATATGGCATCAGTGGTCCCCCTGCCTGGCATAAACCCAAACTGCATCTCATCAATATTCACTCTTTCTCTAATCATACCTTCTAGAACTCTCTCCATTACCTTCATTATCTGATCTAAAAGCTTTATACCCTATAATTTCCTCTTTCCAGGGATCACCCTTCTCATTGTACACATTTACAATTACACTCTTCAGCTAATCATCTGGGACAACACATTCATTTTTTTCATTCATTATCCAATCCTATGTCGCCCCACAGAGAAGTGTAGGAGCCCAGGGCTAGGCAAGTTGGTCCTGACATTTAAGATGAGACTGACCAGCCTCACTCATCCCTGAATAGCATTACGTGAGCAATAAACCCCAACCACCCCTTGGATATAAACCTTCACTGGCTCAATCCAATTGGAGCGCCATAATTACCCACTAAACCATCAGGCGCCAAAATTTGGTTATATGGTTACCACCCAGCATAGTAAATGGTTTCCTGGTGTACAGGAAACCATTTCGCTTGTCACTCAGTTTACAGTCACCCACAGGCAGAAGGACGAGGAAAGAATGAAGGCAAGAATGACAGAAAAGGGAGTGTAAAGTCACCCGTAGGCAGAAGGACAAGGAAAGAATGAAGGAAAGAAAGACAGAAGAGGATTGAAGGAAAGAAGGATGGAGGAGAGGAAAGGGAAGACACCCGAGAGCAGCACTACATCGAGTGAGTGGATGGTGAGTGCCCCCAACTACCACAACAACTCATATACAATCATATATAATCATATTTATCAGGTCAGTGACTAACCTCACCCCTATATCTCCTGAGGCTCTCAATATTTCGGCAGTCAACGCAGACACACCTGCTGCCTTCCCCACCTGCATCCTGCCCATTGCCTTACTCACAGTAGCAGCATCAACCACAGACCAAGGGCCAAACACTGGATCTACTGGCTCCAAACCTTCTCTGTCCCAGTCAAACTCCTCATTCAACAATTGGCTATAATGCTCTTTCTATGCATCTTTAATATCCCCACAGTTCACCACTACCCTTCCTTCATCATTCTTCACACACTGCTCACCTATAATATCCCAATTATCTCTCTTCACCTGATTTGCCACCTTAAATATCATATTTTTCCTTGCCACATGATTTAGGTTATCAAATAAAAGTCTCTGTGACTCAGACTTCACCCCGTATACCTCTCTTCTAGCCCTAAGCTTTGTAGCCAAGTATTCCTCCTTGTTACCACCCTTCTTCCATTCCCGGAAAAGCCTTCTTTTCTCCTTAACTGCAGCTTCTACACCCTCATCCCAACACCAAGTTACTTTATGTCTTGGTGGGTCTCTTGTCCAACCGCATATTGCATCAGTAACTCTCAAGAGGTTGTTCTTGAGGGCTCTGTACTGTTCATTAATGCCTTTGTCTACAGCTCCTTCTTCAGCCACCACTCTCCTCATCTCGCTATAGAAGGCATCCCTTACTGTGGTAAATACAAATTATGGAGAAGAGATAGAAAAGAAAAAATGGGAGGAGGAGTGTTGATAGCAGTGAAGAACAGCATAAATGTGGATGATGTGGACCTGAGAGAAGGTAGGGCAGAAGTGGTATATAAGAAACTTGAAACCAGAGGGAAAGGCAGGAGAGACATCACAGTAGAATATGTACCCCCCAAAACAAGGGCATGGAATGAGGATGAATACCAGGAGATGTTGTCAGAAATGATTGGAAACGTTTTCGTTTTCGTTTTCGTTTTTGAAGGCTCCAACATGCTTGCATGTGTCGGCCTTGGTCACCTAATGGCGGCTCTCCACGCTGCTCGATCTCTGGCAGCCTCCCTATTCAGTCCCTTAACCCTTAAGTCACATTTAATGACCTCGTCCCATGTCTTTCTCGGTCTACCCCTCCCAACCCCTCCCCCAATATTAACACTTCTCACCCTCTGTACCCAATTATCATCCCCCATCCTCTCCACATGTCCAAACCACCTCAGCCTACCTCTCCTCATCACAACACCAATACACTCCAGTCCCATCCTACCTCTCAACTCTTCTATCGTAAACCCAGCCCCCCCAGGCCTTGCACGCAGGGACGCACTGCACATCCACCTAATCATTGTCATTTCTGTACGTTTAAACCTGCGAATATCCTCTTCCTTTACTGCCCAGGTCTCACTACCATACAGCATCACACTCCTAACACATGCTGCATACAAAGACCCCTTAGCACGTAAGGAGAGTCCTCTCAATGTCAGGAGAGGCAACAGCTCCCTGAACTTCTTCCAACCACTTCTCACTCTAGCAACCGAGCTAACTCCAGCCCCACCTCCGGCACATAACATGTCTCCCAAATAACAAAACTCCTCCACACACTCAAGAGACTCACCTGCAAGTTCAACCCTCTCACGCCTAACAATCTCTGCCTGCTCTCCCCGACACACCGCACACATGAAATCAGCATTATCTCGCAGTCTACCTCTAATACCACTACATCTCTTGTGCACCCACTTATCACAAACACTGCACAAGATGGAATTACTTCCCACACCCATGTGGCAAACTGCACATGGCCACTCTCCCTCTCCTCTGATTGTACCGCCACCAACCCTAGATATCATCACTTTTGTTTTATCTGCATTTACCCTTAAGCCCTTGTGCCCCATACCATCTCTCCACTTCTTAAATCTTTCCTCAGCCTCCCCTTCATTCTCAGCAATCAACACCAAATCATCAGCATACAACATCTCCCATGGGAGTCCCTCTCTGAAGTCACGTGAGAGGGCTTCAAGCACCATGATAAACAACAAGGGACTCAAAACTGACCCCTGATGCACACCAACATTCACGGGAAACTCATCACTCAAAGCTCCATTCACCCTTACCTGAGTGTGAGCACCCACGTACATGGCCATAACCACCCTAACCAGCCACTCTTCCAACCCTAGCTTTCTCATTGCCCACTTCACCACCTCTCTAGGGACTCTGTCAAAGGCCTTTTCCAAATCAACAAAAACAAAATACAATTCCCTTTTCTTGCCAATATATTTTTCCTGAAGCTGTCGAACAATGAATATGGCATCAGTGGTCCCCCTGCCTGGCATAAACCCAAACTGCATCTCACTGATATTCACTCTTTCTCTAATCATACCTTCTAGAACTCTCTCCATTACTTTCATTATCTGATCTAAGAGCTTTATACCTCTGTAATTTCCCCTTTCCAGGGCATCACCCTTCCCTTTGTACACATTTACAATTACACTCTTCAGCCAATCATCTGGGACAACACACTCATATATAATCCTATTTATCAGGTCAGTGACTAACCTCACCCCAATATCTCCTGAGGCCTTCAACATTTCGGCAGTCAACCCAGACACACCTGCCGCCTTCCCCACCCGCATCCTGCCTATTGCCTCACTCACAGTAGCAGCATCAACCACAGACCAAGGGCCAAACCTACATAAAATGACTGAGAAAAAGAACAGTATAATCCTGGTGGGTGATATTAATTATAAAGAGATGAACTGGGAAGAGTGGGATTCAGGAGATAGTGAAGATTCATGGGGCAGTATAATGTTAAATATTGCAATTACTAATGTCATGACCTAATGGGTTAAAGAAGAGGCAAGATTTAGAGGTGATGACACACCAACAAGACTAGATTTACTGCTAACCAATGAACCTGACATAACTGAAAATCTGAAATATCTGTGTCCTATACAAAAAAGTGATCATGTAGTGATTAAGTTCCAAATGATAGAAGGGAATGTGGTGACAAGAGAGGAGCTATAGGGGAAGATGGTGATGGTTTGGACAGTGGGACTGTTTGGACAGTGCATTTCCTGAGAAACATATGGGACCTAGGGCCGCAAGAATTTTGCATGAAAGTGGGAGAGTTTGTTTACTCGACTAAACGGAGCCTCCAAACTAGAAACGCCACACTTTTTTATGCAGGTCAGATTTAATGGTTTTTTGCATTTGCTATATAATAATTTGACTGTACAGTAAACCTTGCATAAGCCGAACTTTTAGAAGCCGGAATCTTCAGTTAGCCAAACTCAGACCGAGACCACGTATGAAACTAGGCCGAAATGCGAAAGTAGGGGGAGAAATGGCGCCAGGTGGACATGCTAGGTGGACACATGGCGCCAGTCTGCTGCTTGCTTTTGGAGACGGTAGTTGCGCCATTCTTACTGTCATCTAGTGCTGAGCAGTGCTCTCCTTTTGCCTTCTGCCTTGCCATGGAAGGTTCAAAGCTTAAAAGAAGTGATACTGGCACCTCTAGTCGTAAATGAATGAAGCTTAAAAAAAAAAAAAAAAAATGTGCTCGTGTGACTTAGTGCAGTGATCATGATTAAAGTTCAGTACTATTATTACTGAAAGTGTTACACTGCAGTCTATTACAGTGATTACATTTAAGTTTAGTTCTTAATATAGAGTGAAATGAATACTGGGTACTGTTTAGAATTTACGTTAAAGTGTGAACTCACCCACCTCCACCAATTCCGTCTCCAAAACAAAACAAACTGCCGACAAATCTACTGCCTCTAACGAAAGGTGTTACACTGCAGTCTATTACAGTGATTACATTTAAGTTTAGTTCTTAATATAGAGTGAAATAAATACTAGGTACTGTTTAGAATTTACGCTAAAGTGTGAACTCAACCACCTCCACCACCTCCGTCTCCAAAACAAAACAAACTGCCGAAGAATTTACTGCCTCTAACGAAAGGTGTTACACTGCAGTCTATTACAGTGATTACATTTAAGTTTAGTTCTTAATGTAGAGTGAAATAAATACTGGGTACTTTTTAGAATTTACGTTTAAGTGTGAACTCAACCACTTCCGTCTCCAAAACAAAACAAACTGCCGATGAATAGACCTCCTCTGACGAAAGGCAAATTTTGTGCACTGAATTCTTTCTTTTTTGTCTTTCTTTATTAATTTATACACTGTATATGCTCCTTTACTTTAGTGTTAAGAAGACAAGGTATCGTTATTGCAATTTGGGGGGGTGAAAATCCATTTCCAGCACACGCTACTGACGGTCTGTACTGCGTCTGTGAATGATTTTCTACCAATTAACCACTTCAGTACTGTGATGTCTATTTATACTTTATTTACGCTTCCTCCAGCCAATTTTATGGCACTCAGGACTGGACTCACATACTGAAGGGGCTAACGAAGGCTGTACCAACCCCGTGCTCTTCCACAGATCCAACCTACACTGACTAAAATTGTCTGGTGGCGGCAAGAACAAAATAAAAAAAAAACAGCACTGAAAGGGTTAAATGTATATTAAATGCACTAAATTGTTTTTTGTCATAACTCATTTATTTATACAGTAATCCCTCCAATATCCGTTGTAATAGAGCCAAAGGCATATCCGAATATTGGTCCTGAAGCTCCAGCACTGGTTTTTCATGACCCTAACCTAACCTAACCAAAATCAGAAAACTACCTTCCTACCTCCCTAGTAGACATGTATAGCTCTTATTTAGGTCCCTTTTCACATAAATAATGCACATATAGCATGAATTTATTGAATTTTAACCAAAAAATGATGATTTAGAGGTGAGTGAGTCATAGGAGCTCAGAACTTGCCAGCATAGTATAAGTAAGTATCGGACATGGAAATCATCTTTTCTCACATTTTATGCACTAAATTATTGGATACAAAGCATCAAATACAGTAAATGATGTTAATTGCTACCAGAAAAATGGTTAGGTTAGGTTAGGTTAGGTTTGGTTAGGTTAGGTTATGACCGGACATGAAATTCACTGCTTCAACCTTATTCATAGCTGGTGCACTTAATAACCATGCATGAAAGAATTAAATTAAAAGCAGGAAATTATGATTAACACAATGTTAGGTTAGGTTAGGTTAGGACCAGACATGAAATTCTCTGCTTCAACCTTTTTTCTAGCTGTTTTACTTAAGAACCATGCATGGGAAAATTAAATTGCAAGCAGGAAATTATGATTAACATTTAGGGTAAATTTTTAACACATGTACAGCATGATGAAAACAGGTTAGGCATGAAAATCTTTATGGTAACCATAGAATAGGTTAGGTTAGGACCGGACATGAAATTAACTGCTTCAACCTTTTTTCTAGCTGTTTTACTTAAGAACCATGCATGGAAAAATTAAATAGCAAGCAGGAAATTATGATTGACATTTTTGGTAATTTTTTAACACATGTACAGCATGATGAAAACAGGTTAGGCATGAAAATCTTTATGGTAACCATACGTTAGGTTAGGTTAGGACCGGACATGAAATTAACTGCTTCAACCTTTTTTCTAGCTGTTTTACTTAAGAACCATGCATGGAAAAATTAAATTGCAAGCAGGAAATTATGATTAACATTTAGGGTAATTTCTTAACACATTAACAGCATGATGAAAACAGGTTAGGCATGAAATCTTTATGGTAACCATAGGTTGTTGGGTTAGGTTAGGACCGGACATGAAATTCACATCTTCCACCTTTTTTTTAGTTGTTTTACTTAAGAACCATGCATGGAAAAATTAAACTGCAAGCAGGAAATTATGATTAACATTTAGGGTAATTTCTTAACACATTAACAGCATCATGAAAATAGGTTAGGCATGAAAATCTTTATGGTAACCATAGGTTAGGTTAGGTTAGGACCGGACATGAAATTCACATCTTCCACCTTTTTTCTAGCTGTTTTACTTAAGAACCATGCATGGAAAAATTAAAGTGCAAGCAGGAAATTATGATTAACATTTTTGGTAATCTTTTAACACATTTACAGCATGATGAAAACAGGTTAGGCTTGAAGTTAGGGTACTTACGAACAAGAAGCTGCCCTCTGATGTAATAACCCACTCTATCATCTCAGACTCTGACAGGAAGACGTTGCACCTGACACATCTTTCCAACTGAGAATCACCAGCACTTACATAACAGTAAATTCCATCATCACACACATGATGAAGAAGGTGAAGAGCGGTATCAAGCACTGTAGGAGGTAGGGTATCACCACAAAAGCAATCAATATGGCTGCCATTGTCGGAGGTGTTCATGAGTCAGTAACTGAGTGGGTAATGGCGACCGACAGACAGATGCTGCGAGTGTAAACATAGCTGATCGGCGCGGGCAGGAAATTCAAACTGACGCGGTCCCAAAAAATCGAAAAATTTTCAATTTTTTTCGAATTTTTTGGCATTTTGGGGGCTGGGCAGCCCAGAATATCCGAATAGTGAGTATATCCGAGTATTGGACGTCCGAATATTAGAGGGATTACTGTATATGCTTCTTTAACTTAGTGTTGAAAGGACAAGTAATAGGTATTGTCTTAGCAATTCTTTGGGGGTGAAAATTCGGTAATTTAACAATTTTGGGGGGTGAAAATTCGGTAAGCCGGAAAAATCGGTAATTTGATCCAGAGTAGAGCCCCATATAGTTCGGCTTATGAAGGGTTTACTGTATATCGTAAGCTCTTCCTTTATGAATATGCCAAGCATCAGACTGTGCATTACCAGGGTGAATCTGTGTTGCACATAGAACATACTGCTATGAAAAACGAATGTTAAACTCTCTCGTGTGAAACTTGAGGGTACCCATCAATTAATTATGTAGATTCAGGATGATTCAGACAGTTGCAGAGGGGGCTGATTCGGACAGTGTCCGAACTATGACTCCACTATTACCAAGTCATGAATGACCTTATCAAATGATAACGCTACTTCTTTTAATCGTTTATATTTGAACACATAGTGAAACACCATTCTTAATAGTTATCAGAGAACAGATATTTATAGTTTTGTTTATTTAACCTATTCCTCAAAGTGCAAAAAGAAGGAAGGGGTATTACAACTTCTATTTCAGCTCTGCAGGCTACAATATATATTAAAAGTCTTAAGTTAGTCAGTCAGAAATAGGGAAATGAATTAAAGTTTTTTTGATGTCTGAAATAAGGCCTAGAATGTGAAAAGTGAAGTCAATATTCCAGAGAGAGAGAGAGAGAGAGAGAGAGAGAGAGAGAGAGAGAGAGAGAGAGAGAGAGAGAGAGAGAGAGAGAGAGAGAGAGAGAGAGAGAGAGAGCGAGAGAGAGAGAGAGAGAGAGAGAG
>JAGKTI010002431.1:0-16427 GCA_018397915.1 Birgus latro
CACACACACACACACACACACACACACACACACACACACACACACACACACACACACACACACACACACACACACACACACACACACACACACACACACACACACACACACACACACACTACCTAACTCCTCTTCAAATCCTTCAAGTTCCTGCCAGCAGCTCAGCACCTCTGGAACAAGTGAGTTATCCCTATTTTGTTGATTTGTATATTGATCTATTTCTACATTTCTATATTTTTTACACAAATAAGTGTTGTTTTTTACATATACACATATTCACAGCTTCAGTATCAGTACCTAGCAAAAAGACTAGTGGTCATGTTGAATTTCTGAGAGCACTGTCAAAAAGCTTATGATATTTCACGTGTATAATTTGAGTTAAAAAAAAAAATAATAAAACCTAACGAGCAAAAGTATGTAGGTGTTCCTGAGGGAGGGAAATTGAGCGTTTTTATCTCACTTGTGGGTGAGGAATAGTATTCTATCTTTGTCGTCCATTTACTAAAAAACAATTGAACGTATCGATTTCCTGTAAGAACCATGATAAAGATCAGTGAATTCTACATATGTACAGGACATAACTATGTAATTTTTCTAATGAAAAGTTGTTGTTACGTAGGCGGTTATTGTACGCGGATGACGAAAGTGCACTTTGGCCGTGAGTACCCTGTAGTTTTTTGCAATTTACTTGGAAAGTATGAGGCGAATCAAAATATAGAGGGGATCAGGAGGAAGCTCAAGAAATTCTACATAAGATTATATAATAAAAACATAAGGTGTGTGCTTGAAAACTTCTGCACTAGAGCTCCCTGAAAAAAAAAAATGGCTTTTAGGTTTTGGCTCTTTTCTCGAAAACTACAAATTACATTACAACCGGATGCACCTCATTAGAAAGCTAATGAAATTCTCTTTCAAAACTTCTAACAACATTTTTCTGTATGATGGAAAACATTCGAACGACGATGTTGGGAAGTGAAATGCATGTTCCGAAATGTTTATTAACGGCAGCCTAATGTACAGTATGACCTCGATATAACGGACTTCAGTACACAGGAATTCGCTTTTATCGGACTCGAGGAGCTACCGAACTAAATTCCTATATATCGGAAAAATTCCGATAAAGCCAGAATCAGTCCGGACTGCCTGACCACTTCAGCAATGTTCACCACAATAAGACAAGTAAAAGACATGTTTTTCAGTGCACAGTACAGTATTATTATACCATTTGTTTAATGTAGTGAAGGTATAACACAGTACAATATTGCAATGATGGTGAAAACCACTGATGCAATCCGGACTAATGTCAGATATATCAGAAAAAGTCCGGATTAGCAGGGGTAAGTCCGGATGTCGCTTTTATCGGAATTTCGCATTTTTTGGAATGGCTTGGGCCTCAATTAGTCCATTATAGTGAGGTCTTACTTTTTCTCCGTCCCCCCCCCAGCTAGAACAAACATTGGTGAATAAGATGTTGTGGGTTTTAGGCCAATGTTTTGAGGTTTGGGTGGTGAAAATAAGGCGAGAATACATGTAATTTGAGTCCCGCGGGCGAGTAAAGTCGTGAGCCGTGAAACTTACCCATGTGTGAAAGGGTTAATCACATAAACAAATTGCCTCCATGTCGCCCTGTCCCTCACCATTTCACTGCCCTGCTCCCAGCTCACACTCCAATTTCTCATATGCCTCTCTTCTCCATCCTTTCATCTCATCCTTGGCCTCCCCCTCCCTCCCCTCCCCTCCCCTCCACCGCACATACACACTCCTCGTCAGTCTCTCACTCCTCTCCACATGGCCAAACCACTTCAGTGTGTTTCTCCTAATGCTTCCTGTCACATCCACAGCCACATAACAACACTCCTTCACTTCCTTATTTGTCAGTCTCTCTCCATGTGACTCCACATGCTCCTCTCATATAATTTATTTCCACTTCTCTCTTGACTTCTGTCCCTCCAACAAGGTCCAAGCTTCACTTCCATACATTAGAGTTGGTATCACAATACTGTCATGTAGTTACTTTTTCACTCCCATGCTCACTTCCCTGTTTCTTAACACTGCTTTCAAAAAACCAGCAACCTTTCTTCCTTGTTGTACCCTTTCAAGCACTTCACCCTCTAAACTTCCATCCTTACTCATCACACTACCCAAGTACTTAAATGCGCTCACATTTTCCATTTTCTCCTTATCCAACCTCTCTGAACATTCACTAACTTCACTTCTTTCAAAGACCATAACTACTTTTCCCTACATTCACTGACTTCACTTCTCTCAAAGACCATAACTTTACTCTTCCCTACATTCACCTTTAGATTCTGTTTCTTACACACACTCCAAACTCATCCACAAAGCCTTGAGCTCCCCTTCATCTTCACTTAACTACACAGTAACATCTGCAAACAACAGTACCGGAAGTTTCCAAACACTTCCCTCTCTCATTAGGGCCGCTCAGACATCCACTGCTCTACCGTGTATCTCTTTTATAACCCACTCCATATACAGATTGAACAACCATGGAGACATGTCACATCCCTGTTTCAATCAAATCTTCAAATAGAAAAATTCACTCAGTTCACTATCCACATGCAGTGCAGCCTTTCACTATCCACATGCAGTGCAGCCTTAGCACCCTCATACATACTTTTTGCAGCATTCAACAGCCTCCCATCTACTCCATATACTTTGAATACTTTCAACAATCCTTGTCTATCCACGCTGTCATATGCTTTCTCCAGATCCATGAAGGCCACTTACAACTTCTCTCCTTGCTTTAGAAACTTTTCCACGAAAGATCTAAGAATGAATATCTGATCTACACAACCTTATCCCTTCCTAAAACCTCCGTGTTCTTCTCCAACTAATTCCTCTGTTATTTCCCAAACTCTGTGAATATCTATCCTACCATATACTTTTCCTATTACACTAAGAAGACAAATGCCCCCATGATTACCACACACTTCTTTTTCCCCTATTCCCTTGTACAGAGGAATAGTTATACGTGACTTCCAATCCTCAGGAACTCTACCTTCCTCACAGGCCAATCTGCACATCTTCCCCATCCAATCTATTACTATCTCTCCCCCATGTTTCAGCATTTCACGACACATGCCATCAGTTCCTGGGGCTTTCCCCATTTTGACTTTCTTCATTGCTTCCACAACTTTCATCCTACTGATTTCTTCCTCTCTTCTCACATCCCTCTGTCTCCCAGCCATTCCCCAACCACTTACATTCGCATTACTTTCATTCTCTATGTTCAGCAGTTACTTACACCTTTCCTTCTTGCTGGAAGTTTGCTCTCATTCAGCCAGTCTCAAAGAAGGGTGACCATTCCCAACCCTCTAACTATCGTCCAGTTGCTTTAACATCCTGTGTATCAAAAATTTTTGAATCAGTTCTTAACAGAAAAATTTTAAAGCATCTTTCCTGTCACAACCTTCTTTCTGATCGTCAGTATGGGTTCAGTCAGGGACACTCCACTGGCGACCTTCTCACCTACCTTTCAGACTCCTGGTCATCCTCCTTTCGGGACTTTGGCGAAAGCTTTGCCATTGCACTTGACATCTCAAAGGCTTTCAATCGAGTCTGGCATAAATCTTTGATTTCCAGACTGCCCTCTTACGGTTTCTATCCTTTTATCTGTGCCTTCATCTCTAGCTTCCTTTCTGGTCGTTCTATAGCTGCTGTTGTAGACAGCCATTGTTCTTCTCCTAGACCTATCAACAGTGGTGTTCCTCAGGGCTCTGTCCTATCACCAACTCTCTTTTATTCATCAATGACTTTCTAAGCTGTACATCTAACCCTATCCACTCATATGCTGATGATTCCACCCTTCATCTTTCCATTCGATTTCCGCAACGTCCATCTCAGCAGTTACTTCAGCAAACAAGGGATGAGGCTATGGCACACCTAATGTCTGACTTGGCTTATATCTCTGATTGGGGTAAAAATAATCTTGTTATTTTTAATGCATCAAAAACTCAGTTCTTACACTTATCAACCCAACAAAATCTTCCTCAGGATTACCCACTAATGTTTAATAATGTCCAGCTCAGTCCTGCATCATCCTTGAACATGCTAGGGGTTTCATTCTCTCGGGATTTGTCTTGGAAAGAACATATTACATCTCTTGTGAAATCTGCTTCCAAGAGATTAGGTGTGCTAAGCCGATTCCGAACTTTCTTTACCCCTGCACAAATGTTGACCTTGTACACGGGTTTTATTCGCCTGTGTATGGAGTACAACTTTTATGTGTGGGGAGGCTCCCCACATGCAGTTCTTCTCAATAGGGTTGAGTCAAAGGCTTTTCGTGTCATTAACTCTCCTCCTCTTACTGATTCCCTTCAACCTTTGTCTCTTTGCCGCACTGTTGCATCTTTATCTCTCTTCTGTCGCTACTTCAATGGTCACTGTTCCTCTGAACTGTCTGCTTGCATCCCTCGACCTCTACGACGGGCATGTAGTACCCATCTAGCAACAAACTCTCATCCCTTTTCTGTCCAACTCTCTAATGCAAGAGTTAACCATTACTCCCAGTCCTTCATTTATGCAACTGGTCAACTCTGGAACTGTCTCCCTCTGTCTGTATTCCCAGCTTCGTATGATCTCCAATCTTTCAAACGCAGTGTGTCCAGGTATCTCGAAATGATTGGATCTTGAATTTGGCTCTTTTTTGTATTTATTTTACTTTTTCTTGGAAGGAACAGTATGCAGGCCCATGGCCTTTGGTTCCTTCTTCCTTGCAAAAAAAAAAAAAAAAAAAAAGTGTTCTCTCTGTTCACTTTTTCTCTCTTCTTCACTAGTAATCTACAATTTTTATCTTTCATTTGCTAACTAATTTCCATGGCACCCTGTCTAAATTTCTATACCTCATTCCAGAACATTTTCCTACATTCCCTCCACTTTATGCTCATATTCCTTCGAAATTCCTCATCCACTCACTTCTTACTCTCTCTTACTTATCTTTTCACCTCTCTCTTCCTCTCTACATTAACTCTCTCTTCTGTGTCTCAACTTCTTCCATGCCCCTTCTCTTCCTCTCATTATGCTTTCTTCTTTTGTGCCACAACCTGTCTCACCTCTTCATTCCACCATGCTGTTCCTTGCACTCCTTTTCATCTTCTCTTCACCCTACACACCACCTCACATGCTGCACAGATTTCTTCTGTGAATATCTTCCACGTCCCCCATCTGCTCCAATCCATATTTACCCAATCGCTCCTCCACTTCCCTGTTATATTCTGCCTTTTTTCCATCCTCCTGTAACCTTTCTACCCTCCTTGTATGAACTACTTCCTCTTGACCTTTCCTTCTTCTCTTTCTCCCTTTCATTAGTACTCGCTCCTCCACTTCCCTGTTATATTCTGCCTTTTTTCCGTCCTCCTGTAACCTTTCTACCCTCCTTGTATGAACTACTTCCTCTTGACCTTTCCTTCTTCTCTTTCTCCATTTCATTAGTACCTTGATTTTGACCACTACCAAGTGGTGGGCATTATGCCCACTTCCGCAACCTCTATATACTCTTGCATCCATTACACACCTCATCCTGTCATCCACACACACACATAATCAGTCATTGCCTTCCATTCATTGAGTTCATCACCCAGCATTCTCATCACTTGCCACATATTCCTGTGGATCATCTTGTGCCTGAAGAGAGTATTGGCTATCACCAACCCTCTCCCAGCACAAATGTCCACTATAGGAATGTCATTGTCATCCATATTTGCAGGCACACCCCACTTACCAACAACTCCATCCACCTTCACATTCCCTACTTTTCCATTCATATCTCCAATCAAAAATACTCTTTCATTCTTTTCAGACTTTTCCACACACTCTTCCACCTTTGTCCAGAACCCTTCTCTGACTCTGCTTGCACGATTTTTTGTGTTGGTGCATACACTCACACAATCGCCCACATTTTTAGTCCAACATTCAGTCTTACCCACACAATCCTTGAGCCAACTGATCCATACTCTCTTATATTCTCCTTCCATCTGTTCCTTACAACAATACTAGAGATGTACCGATGTATCGGTTTTGGTGGTATTGGCCCATTTTTAGAGTATCAGAATTGGTATTGGCTGACTTTCTGCTGATGCTTAAAATGAATTTAGTGTGTAGCATATCACTCACTGGAAGTTATTTTGTTAAATAGAATTTGGATGTTTTATAGGGATGAAAAATAAATTATTGGTAATATCCAATTTTTTAGTATCATATTATTTTGAGTACATGGTGGATAGTATTATAGTACATTCTTTTGCAATGAGCCATATCTGCCACCATGGACATGTACGAGACAGGTTGGTAGCCTCGCATCAGCGGCTCAGGGCCCTGCCACAGCCCTAAGACAGCAGACACCACCCTCCCTCACTGGACAAGGCTGTTCGGCCAGACTGCCTAGGGAACAACTACTACTACTACTGGTATCAGTCCAATTTTGTCGTATCGGTATCGGTCAGTATTTTGGTATCGGTACATCTCTAAACAATACACACTCCTTCTTTTGTCTTCTCAGTCTCACCTACTCCCACATATATACCCCATCCATACTTTAATTCCCTCACACCTTCACTTCTTTATTTAGTTTCAGTTAATCCACTTTCTCACCTTCAAGCACCTGGACAATATCGCTTTCTTTTGCCTCATCATTTGCACTCTTTACATTCCATGTAGCTATCTGTACCATGTCCTTTATGCATTCCTTAGTTGTTACCTGTTGGTCAGTCCTGGTCTGAGGCTTCTTGTTCGTATTTTTAGTTAGTGAGGGGGCACTAACCCTCTGCCAGCCCACTTGTTGTCACGTTGTTTAATGTCTGTGCTGTTTCCTGCACTCGTTATGTGTTATTTTTATTACCGCCTGTAAACCTTCTTCCAGTCTTTCCCAGATTTTCATTGCAACAGCTTCATATCTTGTCACTAACAGTACACTGCCAGTTAATTTTCAGGTTGAGAAAGTCTATCTATCTATCTATTGCCAGATGCCTCAATCCCGAACGGGGTGGCCACAAACAAGTCGCCTCCATGTCACTCTGTCCCCTGCCATTTCACTACCACGCTCCCAACTCACACCCGCCTCCCAACTCACACCCCCCTCTCTCATATACCTCTCCACTCCATCCCTCCATCTCATCCTCGGCCTCCCCCTCCCTCTCGCCCCCTCCACCTCACTCACATACACTCTCCTCGTCAATCTTTCACTCTCCATCCTCTCCACATGCCCAAACCACCTTAACTTGTTTCTCCTAACGCTTCCTATCACGTCCTCAACCACACCACAACGCTCCTTCACTTCCTCATTTGTTAGTCTGTCTCTCCATGTGACTCCACATGCTCCTCTTAAATAACTCATTTCCACTGCTCTCACTCTTGACTTCTGTCCTTCCAACAGGGTCCAAGCGATATTACTAAAGAAAATTTCACATTCAGATAAGTTTCATAGTGATTCTGTATAAATTCATTGTCTCAAACTTTATTACTGTACCTATAAATATAGGTTAGGTAGTATTCAGTTACAAGGAAAGAGAAAGAATAAGAGTGGGAAAACTATTTGCATATGCTACCCAGTTCAGTTGGTGACAGTTAGTACTGTAATACATCATTCAAACCATCAGAATCCTGACACCATCTTATAAATATATCCATATGAACATTTTTTTCATTTATAGGTGTATGTCAAATATACTTATAGGTAAAGAGGGGTTGGCCAGTCTGTTGTCATGTGCTTGTCCATATGCACTCCATCCTACCATTTCAAGCTCTTGTCAGTTCTTTAGCTCCATAAGTATTCATACATGCATTCATGCTGAATTTATTTACTTTAGCCAGCCAGAGTCAACCTCATGGCCTGCCACACTTTGTCCCTTTTTTAAACTCACGCAGTCACCTATTTCATCATCCTGTGTAGTTTGAGTCTCCACATGACCATATGCAGTGATGATTCCCGTATATAAATTCAGAATAACTTTTGCCTGATATTATATTTCTCTCTCCACTTTCTCCTTTTGGAGTCGTGTAAGGGAGTGGCATCAAACTGCTCACAACACCACACAGTCATTAGAAGTTGTGATGGAAAGAATCATCCCAGATTCTGAGAGCTGAGGGGCAGATGCACTACTGCTTATATCTAAATGCAGTATAATGCCTCACAAAGCCCGAAGCTGAAAGCCTGTCTTTCAAAATGCTATGACCTGGAGAGAGGTACAGTACTGTGACAGATGACTATAGGGTTTGATTATTGCCACTTTTATTTTTTTTATTTATTTTGTTCACTGATGTAGCTTTCATTGTACCTTATATGAGAGATGTCACAATTCTTGTACAGTAAAACCTCGATATAACGGACTTCAGTAGACCAGAATTCGCTTTTATCTGACTTGAGGAGCTACCAGACTAAACTCCTATATATTGGAAAAAGTCCGATATAGCCAGAAAGCAGTCCGGACTGCCTGACCACTTCAGCTATGTGCACCACAATAAGACAAGTAAAAGACATGTTTTTCAGTGCACAGTACAGTATTATTATACCATTTGATTAATGTAGTGAAGGTATAACTCAACTCAATACTGCACTGGTGGTGAAAACCACTGATGCAATCTGGACTAATGTCTGATATATCGGAAAAAGTCTGGATTAGTAGGGGTAAGTCCGGATGTCGCTTTTATCGGAAAATCGCATATTTCGGACTGGCCTAAGCCCCAGTTAGTCCATTATAGTGAGGTCTTACTGTAATTGTAAAAATAATATATATGTGTGTCAAGTGCTAGTGAATTCCCAAAGGAAGAACTGGCACTTTTGAGAAACAAAAGATCAGATTATTTTTTTTATTATTATTAATATTTTCATTTCTGTTTTTGAAGGCTCCAACATGCTTGCATGCATCGGCCTTGGTCACCTAATTGCGGCTCTCCACGCTGCTCGATCTGTGGCAGCCTCCCTGTTCAGTCCCTTAACCATGAGGTCACACTTAATGACCTCGTCCCATGTCTGCCTCGGTCTGCCCTTCATAACCCCTCCCCTAATATTAACACTTCTTACCTTCTGCACCCAGTTATCATCCCCCATCCTCTCCACATGCCCAAACCACCTCAGCCTACTTCTCCTCATCACAACACCAATACACTCCAGTCCCATCCTACCTCTCAACTCTTCGATTGTAAACCCAGCCCCCCCAGGCCTTGCACGTAGGGACGCACTGCACATCCACCTAATCATTGTCATTTCTGTACGTTTTAGCCTGTGAATATTCTCTTCCTTTACTGCCCAGGTCTCACTACCATACAGCATCACACTCTTAACACTTGCCGCATACAAAGACCCCTTAGCACGTAGGGAGAGTCCTCTCAATGTCAGGAGAGGCAACAGCTCCCTGAACTTCTTCCAACCACTTTTCACTTTAGCAACCGAGCTAGCTCCAACCTCACCTCCGGCACGTAACATGTCTCCCAAATAACAAAACTCTTCCACACACTCAAGAGACTCACCAGCAAGTTCAATCCTTTCACGCCTAACAATCTCCACCTGCTCTCCCTGACACGCCGCACACATAAAATCAGCATTATCTCGCAGTGTACATCTAATACCACTACATCTCTTGTGCACCCATTTATCACAAACACTGCGCAAGTTGGAATTACTTCCCACACCTTTGTGGCAAATTGCACATGGCCGCTCCCCCTCTTCTTTGACTATACTGCCACCAACCCTAGATATCATCACTTTTGTTTTATCTGCATTTACCCTTCAGCCCTTGTGCCCCATACCACCTCTCCACTTCCTAAATCTTTCCTTCGCTCTCCCTTTCATTTGAGAGGGCTTCAAGTACCCTGATAAACAACAAGGGACTCAAAACTGACCCCTGATGCACACCAACATTCACGGAAAACTCATCACCCAAATCTCCATTCACTCTTACCTGGGTGCGAGCACCCACATACATGGCCATAACCACCCTAACCAGCCACTCTTCCAACCCAAGCTTTGTCATTGCCCACTTCACCACCTCTCTTGGGACTCTGTCAAAGGCCTTTTCCAAATCAACAAAATACAGTTCCCTTTTCTTTCCAATATACAGTAGTTTTCTTTAAGCTGTCATACAGTGAATATGGTATCAGTGGTCCCTCTGCCTGGCATAAACCCAAATTGCATCTCATCAATATTCACCCTTTCTCTAATCATACCTTCTAGAACTCTCTTCATTACTTTCATTATTTGATTTAAGAGCTTTATACCTCTATAATTTCCTTTTTCTAGGGCATCACCCGTCCCTTTGTACACATTTACAGTTACATTCTTCACCCAATTATCTGGGACAACATGCTTTTATATAATCATATTTATCAGGTCAGTAACTAACCTCACCCCAATATCTCTTGAGGCCTTCAACATTTTGGTAGTCAACCCAGACACACCTGCTGCCTTCCCCACCTGCATCCTGCCTATTGCCTCACTCACAGTAGCAGCATCAATCAAAAGCCAAGGGCCAAGCACTGGATCTGCTGGCTCCAAACCCTCCCTGTCCCAGTCAAACTCCTCATTCAACAACTGGCTATAATGCTCTCTCTATGCATCCTTAATATCCCCACTGTTTGCCACTATCCTTCCTTCATCATTCTTCATACACTGCTCACCTACAATATCCTGTTTTTTTTTTTTTTTTTAATATGTGTCTGGGCATAGGCTTCACAGCCTGCTATCAAGGCCCAGCAGTCCTCCTACATACCATACACCTGTACATGTCACCACATCGGTGCTAACACCCACCGTCCATATTGAACACATGCTAGAGCTGTCTAATACAGGACTGGTATATTGGTATTAGTGGGGGTATTTTTCTGACATGTCGGCGGATCATCTGGTAGATTAGTAAAGCCCGATTTAATGAAATTCAAATCTTTAAACTGTTCCCTGCCCCAGTGGAGATTTGAACCTGGGTCCATTAGGACTGTAGGCCACTTCTCTACCCATCGAGCCACCGCCTCCCCTCTTCACCTGATTTGCCACCCTAAATATCACATTTTTCCTTTCTCCATGATTTAGGTTATCAAGTAAAAGTCTTTGTGACTCAGACTTTGCCCTGTATACCTCTCTTCTAGCCCTACGCTTGGTAGCCAAGTATTCCTCGTTATTGTTATTATAAATTCTCCCAGTATCATATTCTCCCAGTTTTACCACAAATATAAGCTTTAACTAGGTTAAGCTTCTCAGCCATTAGTACTACCTGAGCTCTGTGCTCTGGTACATTGTTTCATAGTGAAAACTTGGCTGTATGAACTTGGTGATCTTTCTGTCTCCTGACTTCATAGGATTGTCCAGCTCTGTCTTGTGAGACATGAAAATTGGGCACTAGTAATAATGCACCCACTCCTCAGCTCTGGTAAATTGAGAGATTCCTGTAGTCACCAATTAATCTGTGTGTGATGACTTGTTGATAGTGATTAATTAGCTTCTTCCTATGAGTGCCACATGAAGTCACTTGCATCAAGTGAAGTATGGTTTTAGGGAATGAGTGTTATGGCTTGTACTGTATTTGCATTTTAATTAACTTACCATATACACTTTTCACATTGCAGGTTCCATGCCCTGGAGTGGAATGGACTAGGGAACGAGGTTTCGGGTGTGATATATGGTGGGTGTGATAATGGTGGTCTCTATGTATATGATGTAACCAAGTTATTGGCAAGCTCACCTGACTGCATAATTGGCAACACAAAGAGCCAACACTCTGGCCCTGTCTTCACCCTCAGCTCCAATCAGCTCAAGGTAATATTTCCTCAGTGAACGGGTTTCATTTTCTTAGTCATAGTGAGCCCTCATTTTGTTTGGCTTATGTATTCCCAAAATCTACTGTGCAAGCAGTCCATGGAGCATAAGACTTAATGAATCATTATTGTTTATTTATTGAGGATGAAAAAGTCTAAATCTTTCCCCTGATTCCCTGTTTTGGCCCTTAGAAGTTTATTTGTATTATTTTTAAAGGCTCCAATATGCCTGAATGCATAATCCTTGGTCACCTAATGGTGGCTTTCCATGCTGGTTGATCTCTGGTAGCCTCCCTTTCCAGTCCCCTATCCCTGAGGTCACGCTCTGTGATCTCATCCCTTTCCCCCCTCCCCCCAACACCACCACTGACATGCACACCTTTCACCCTCTGCATCCAGTTGTCATCCTTCATCCTCTTAACATGCCCATACTATCTCAGTCTACCCCTCTTCATCACATCATTACATTCGAAGTCTCATCCTTCCTCTCAGCTCTTCAGTTGCAATCCTAGCCCCCCTCCCCACCCCCTGAATTCAAGGACACATTACACATCCATCTTATTAATGTTGTTTCTGTATGTTTAAGTGTACGAATATCCTCTTCCCTTACTGATCAGGTCTCATTACCATAGAGCATTACACTTCTATCATGCCACATATCAAGATCTCTTAGCACGGAGAGAGAGCCTTCACAGTGTTAAGAGAGGCAACAGCTCCTTGAACTTCCTCCAGTTCTCCTTACCTTAGCCACAGAGCTAGCACGAGCTCCATGTACAGCACATAACGAGGGAAAGTGACACGTGGCGACTCTCCTTTGACAGTACTGCCACCAGCCCTAGTGATCATCACATTTTTATCCATATTAACTCTGAAACCCTTGTGCCCCAGTCCATCTCTCCACTTGCTAAATCTTTCCTCTGCCTTTTTTTTTTTTAAGAAAGAGGGAACCAAAGGCCAGGGGCCCGCAAAGCATTCTTTCCAAGAAAAAACAAAAACAATACAGAAGAGAGCCAAATTCAAGATCCTTTCATTTCGAGATGCTGGGACACACTGCACTTGAATGACTGGAGATCATAGGAAGTAGGAAATACAGACAGAGGGAGACAGTTCCAGAGTTGACGTGTTGCATAAATGAAGGACTGGGAGTAATGGTTAACTCTTGCATTAGAGAGTTGGACAGAAAAGGGATGAGAGTTTGTCGCTAGATGGGTGCATAGAGGTGGAGGGATGATGCTTGCCTTTCATTTTCTGTAATCAACACCAAGTCATCAGCATACATCTTCAATAGGAGTCCATTTCTGAAGTCACGTGAGGGAGCTTCAAGCACCATGACAATCAGTAAGGGGCTCAGGATGTGTTAGAAAATAAATTGGATAAATGTAAATGTGCAAGCAACTCAAACTTAGCTCAAATTCTGTATAATAATAATAGTAATAACAATAATAATAATAGTAATAATAGTATTAAAATAATAATAATAATAATGTTAAATAGTAAACATTATCATCATCATCTGAACCTCCTTTTCCACACTATTAGAAGGGTGAGTAGCAGCAATGTCCAGATTCACATAAACGTATCTGATAGAGTCAGTCCGGACGCTGTCACGTTAAAAGGGGTGCCAAATATCTGATCATACACTTCTTACATTATTCATCCAGCCAGCTCAATAGTTTGTCATTTCCCTAGCCACACCGACTTCCAAACCTCTCTTTCTTACACACTCATTCACCATATCTCTCCAACTTCTTGGCCTACCTTGCCTCCTCCCTTCTTCAAATTTGCTCAGAATAATAATAATAATAATAATAATAATAATAATAATAATACTGCATGCCCGCATTCTATGATGCTGCTTTTAAAATTCCATCATGTAACGATTTATCATACAAAGAGTACCGGTAATTATAACGTGTTCAGTGGGAATTCATTTTTGCTCAAGGGTCACCCACCCAACAAAGTCTGAAATCAAGTTTCCAATCTACTTATAGTAGTGGCTGTTTCAATATGCTGCATTTTACTTGGTACTTAGCACTAAAAATAAGTGTAAAAACAAGTTTCCATCTCACTTAAAGTGGTGGTTATTTCACCATGCATAGCACCAAATATGTCTAAAAACAAGTTTCCATCACTGTGTATCGCTTGCTGCTTGAACTCCAGCACTCCCCTATTGTTCCATTACTGACACTAACACACTCAATAATGACAAGTGCAAATGCCATATTTTGACCACACAAATGACTGTAGACATGTGTGAGGGTGCCTTTATAAGTGAAAACAGCAGTAATATATCATCCAGTGAGGCATCATATAGGATCCTGATCATTGTCTTTCTGTCTGTTTATTGCTAGATGCCTTAATCCCGTAAGGGGTGGCCACAAACAAATCACCTCCATGTCACCCTGTCCTCTGCTAATCACTGCCCTCCTCATAGCTCACACACCCCTCTCTCTTATACCTCTCCAGTCCATCCCTTCATCTCATCCTTGGCCTTCCCCTCCTTCTTCCCCCCCCTCCATGTCACTCACATACACTCTCCTCATTAGTTTCTTGCTCTCCATCCTCTCCACATGGCCAAAACACCTCAGTGTATTTGTCCTAATGGTTTCTATCACATCCATATCCACACCACAATGCTTCTTCACTTTCTCATTTGACAGTTTGTCACTCCATGCAACCTCACATGCTCCTCTCAGGTTTCGAATTTCCACTGCTCTCACTCTTGACTTGTGTCCTTTCAACAGGGTCCAAGCTTCACTTCCATATGTTAGAGTTGGTATCACAATACTATCATGCAGTAACTTTTTTTTTTTTTCATGCTCATTTCCCAGTTTCTTATCACTGCATTCAGAGAACAAACCACATTTCTGCCTTGTTGTACCCTTTTTTTCAAGCACTTCATCCTCAAAACTTCCATCCTTACTCATCACATTACCCAATTACTTAAATCTGTTCATCCATCCATCATCTGAACACACTCACATTTTCCATTTCCTCATCATCCAATCTAACTAGACATTCAGTGACTTCATTTCTCTTTGAGATCATAACTTAACTCTTACCCACATTCACATTTAGATTCTGCTTCTGTGAAAGTGTGAGAGAATGGAAGTATGGAAAGGGTATATGTGTGGGAGTAGGTGAGAATGAAAGGGCAAAAGAAGGAGTGTGCATTGTTGTGAGTAACAGATGGAAGGAGAATATAAGAGAGTATGGATTAGTTGGCTGAAGGATTGTGTGGGTAAGAGTGAAAGTTGGACTACAAATGTGGGCGATTGTATGCATGTATGCGCCAATGCACGATTGTGCAAGCAGAGCAAGAGGAGTTTTGGACAAATGTGGAAGCGTGCTTGGAAAAGTTTGAAAGGAATGAGAGAGTGTTTTTGATTGGAGATATGAATGGAAAAGTAGGGAAGGAAAAAATGGATGGAGTAGTTGGTGAGTGGGATGTGCCTGCAGATATGGATGAGAATGGCAGTGCATTAGTGGACATCTGTGCTAGGAGGGGGTTGGTGATAGCTTATACCCTCTTCAGGCACAAGATGATCCATAGGTATACGTGGCGAGTGATGAGAAGGGTGGATGGTGAACTGAATGAACGGATGGCAATGATTGAATGTGTGTGTGTGGATGACAGGATGAGAAGTTGTGTAATGGATGCAAGAGTATATTGAGGTTGGGGGAGTGGACTTTCGGACCACCACTTGGTTGTCAGAATCAGTTGAAATAAAATAGAGAAATAAAAGGAGGGAAGGACAGGAGAAAGTAGTTCTTACAGGGAGGGTAGAAAAGTTACAAGAGGATGGAAAAAAGGCAGAGTATAAGAGGGAAGTGGAGGAGCAATTGGGTAAATATAGATTGGAGCAGATGGGGAATGTGGAAGGTGTGTGCAAGATATTCACAGAAGAAATCTGTGCAGCATGTGAGGTGGTGTGTGGGGTGAAGGGAAGATGATAGGGGGTGCAGGGAACAGCATGATGAATTGAAGAGGTGAGAGAGAGTGTGGCACAAAAGAAGAAAGCATATAGTGAGTGGATGAGAAACAGGGGTGTCAAAGAAGTTGAGAGATGGAAGAGAGAGTTATATGTAGAGAGGAAGAGAGAGGTGAAAAGATTAGTAAGAGAGAGCAAGAAGAGAGTGGATGAGGAGTTTGGAAGGAATATGAGTGTAAAGTGGAGGGAATGTAAGAAAATGTTCTGGAAAGAGGTAAAGAGAGTTAGACAGGATGCCAAAGAAGTTAGTTGGGGAGTGAAAGTTAAAAATGGTAGATTACTATACTGGTCGCATTTGAACGATTCTCTTGTCCCCTGCCCCCTTGGCCTTGCCCACTTACCCTTCAGCCCTAGTAGGAAGCCTAAGCCAGTCTGACTGTGGCAGCGGCATGAGAACATGTCAGGCGCTGTCACTAATCCTAGCAACAAAACTTTTACTTAACCCCTTAACTGCGATTATATCTTTTCCATTTAACTAGGAAATATGTTTTGTAGTAAAGGATGTTGGAAAAAAGTACCAAGGACAGTCATCGGCCTGAAAGGTTTGTGAAGTAACGAAAGTTCCCTCTATGAAAATAAAAAGGTATAACATTCTACAAAGAACTTAGTGTTTTGACTTTTTTCCTTTTATTTGGTATACACACACACACACACACACACACACACACACACACC
>JAGKTI010002431.1:44450-67143 GCA_018397915.1 Birgus latro
ATCTTGCGTTGGCGCATACACGCACACAATTGCCCACATTTGTAGTCCAACTTTCACTCTTACCCACACAATCCTTGACCCAACTGATTCATACTCTCTTACATTCTCCTTCCACCTGTTGCTCACAGCAATACACACTCCCTCTTTCGCCCTCTCATTCTCACCCACTCCCGCGCATATACCCCATCCATACTCCCATTCTCTCCCACTCTTACCTCTCCATTTAGTTTCAGTTATTCCACATATATCCACTTTCGCACTCTCAAGCACCTGTACAATCTCTCTCTCTCTCTTTCACCTCATCATTCATACCCCTAACATTCCAGGTCGCAATCTTTACCACGTCCTTTGTCCGGTCCTTTTTCGTCAACTTTTGGTCAGTCCTGGTCTGAGGCATCTTGTTCGTTATTTTGGTTAGTTGTGCATGAT
The DNA here is from genome assembly GCA_018397915.1 of Birgus latro. NCBI lineage: Eukaryota > Metazoa > Arthropoda > Malacostraca > Decapoda > Coenobitidae > Birgus > Birgus latro. The sequence continues at coordinate 44,880 of JAGKTI010002431.1, forward strand.
ACCAGTCGTATTTGATAACCCTCCTTCTCATACCGTAATTAAATTCATACTACCAAATTAGCTAAGGAAAACGTTAGTAAATGGAATTTTCCCTCGTCTCATCCCTGTAGCAGGCTCCCCTCCCTTTGTCTGTAACATGACTCGGAGCAGAGCTGGGTAATATCCCCTCTAACACTCATATAGTACTTCGCATTGATCTGTAGGTTATTTTTCCCTCCTAAAGAGGGCACATGTGCTGGAAGGAAGAAATGCCTGGGTGCGGAGGTATTTCGGTGGAGGGACCATTCCTCGGCTACCTCTGTACATCTACCTCTGAGCCCTACTTCACGCACTCCACTTGCCTGTGTCTTGAGTATTCCTAGTATTTTATAGTAGTGGTGGTCCTAAGTAGGCAGGAGTATATTTGTACTTTATAAGGTTGTGATGAGGAGAGGTAGGCTGAGGTGGTTTGGACATGTGGATGGGATGGGGGATGACGATTGGGTGCAGAGGGTGAGAGGTGTTAATATTGGGTGAGGGGTTGGGAGGGGTAGACCGAGAAAAACATGGGACGAGGTCATTGAGTGTGACTTAAGGGCTAAGGGACTGAACAGGGAGGCTACCAGGGATCGAGCAGCATGGAGAGCTGCCATTAGGTGACCAAGGCCGACGCATGCAAGCATGTTGGAACCTTCAAAAACGAAAATGATAAGGTTATAACCTAGATTTTAATAAGATGTAGTTTAAGGTAATTAGTTGTTATATTACCCATTTTTCTTGTGCATGCAGTAGGGGGAGTTAAGGGGATGGGTTGTGCTTTTATTTGGAATTTGGTTGCAGTTGGCATGAAAGAGAGAATGACCAGTCATAAACCTCCACACCCGTTACTCTGGTAGGCAGCGGCGTTGTTGTTCCTAGGAGTTTAGAATGAGTTGGACTCTAAAGTATGAGTGTACTCCCGGATTAATCATGAACCCCTAACTGAAGAATTTAGATTCCACATTACCATTTGTCAGTGTGTGTGTGTGTGTGTGTTTGCAAACTGGATTAAGAACTGTGCTAATTTACGTACTAATTACATGCCAAAAGAAAATATACAAGATGGAACATTTGTACAAATTTGAAGGAGAAGACTGCCCTCCCAGTGATGACAATGAAATTAACACAATCCAAGAGATACAAGAATCAGATGCATTACCTGATAGGCCTGACCAGCTTAGGGACAATGAGACTGAGGAACTCTCCATGATCGTAGTGTCATAGCAGGACATACTTCAAAAATTGGTAGAAGTGACAGAACTTAGAGCCAGATAACTCCACATAACCAACTGATAATGCCCCAAACCCAGTGAATCAGTCCCTTGGTATAAACAGTAATCAGAGTTGTTACCAGAACTGACAAAATCCACAAAATCATTCATCTACCATGACTTTCACAGAAGCTTAGTACTAAGGTAATGCATAAATCTCCCCAAACAGTCTGTTCACTGTTGAAGCCACGAGACATTGCCCTGCTAGAATCGGAGGAATTGCATGGGTTACGAGTGGAGAGCCGCCTAACTCGTTTCTTTGAAAATGTTCAATGTTGTGCCAGTATGGATCATGAGAGAATTGCTGTTGCTAGAACCAGGGTAGACTCAGATATCACAGCCTTATTACAGACAGAAATCCAGAGGATCTTAGTTCCTGGGCAGATCTGAACAAAGTTCTCACAAAACAGTTTTCTAGTCCATATGATGAGCAGCAAGGACGGGAGAGCATTGAGTCCGAGGTATACGATATTTCGGATGACCTGAGAAAATTCGTGAATAGGCTGACCTGTATCATTTCCACCTTAGCAAAATTCCCCACATGTGATTGGCCCAGGAAGGATATGCCGATTAAGTGCAAAATCCTTCAAGGCTTACCTATGTATGTTCAGGATAAACTGACCTTCTTTGTGGGCAGTGATGTGTCTGTAGATAGATTCCTAAAAATAGTTAAGCAAGAATGCCAGTTGGATCAGGCACATGGAGCTAGTAGTAATGATAGGGTATATGAATATGAGGCAGTCAGATAGGCCTGAACCCAAAGCTAGAACCCCAACCCAGCAACCACCATCACTGCATTCTCAAACCCCACAGGTAGCAGAAGATAAGTGGGAGAAGTTAGAAGCTTCCCTAAACCAACTATCATAGCAAGTGAAGAACATGGCTAGATTTCAGAGACCCCCATGGTGTTTGTACTGTAAGACACAGACACATGATGAATGTAACTGCCCATTGAACCCTCCACCTGGATCCTGTTTTGATTGTTTAAAGACGAATTGTCATAAGGGACAAAGTGATTGTCCAGGACAGGACAGTAGGACAGGGTGACTGGCTACTTAGAACAAATCCCCTACCATAGCACTACTTGTAAATAACAGGTCATGCCAAGCTCTGGTAGATGCAGGTAGAGAATTCACCTTAGTGAGACAGTCACTGGTAAAAGAAATGAGTTTACCAATCTCTCAAGGTAAATCTATACCACCTGTTTCAGGCATTACAGGAACACCACTCAGAATTGTAGGTACGACCTACCTTGACATTTTCATAGAGCCTTCCAAAGTTTTGAAGCATTTAGGAGTAGTGATTCGCAATGGGTACCTAATTACAGATTTGTTATTGGGTGTTGACCTCCTTGGAAGGGCCCCAGTGTCCTGAGATAAGTCATAAAACCCTCCAGTGGGCTGACTTTACTTACCCAGTTCATTTTATTCAAACTAACCATGGCAGGTTGAGATTTGTTTACGGAACCAAGCTACAGATGTGTAGTTGGGAATCCTCAAAAAGTAATTACATCAGACTAGTAACCAGAATAGACATTCCTCCATATCAAACCTGTATTTTGCCCATACCAGTAGCAGAGAACCCCCATGACATTCCTGAGATTAACCCTGAGGTTAAATGTCTCCAGCAAGAGGCACCCGTGTATGTTAGAGTTAATGAGAACAAGGAAGTCTGTCTCCTCTTTCATAACTTGAGTAGGTCAAGAATCAGTCTAAAACATGGTACCTTGCTACCCCCCCCCCTTTTTTTTTTTTTTAATGCAAGAAAGAAGAAACCAAAGGCGAGGAGCCCACAAACCGCTTCCAAGAAGAAAACAAAAATCAATACAAAAGTGAGCCAGGTTCATTTCAGGATGCCTGGACACACTGCATTTGAAAGACTGGAGATCGTAGGAAGTAGGAAATACAGACAGAGGGAGACAGTTCCAGAGTTGACCTGTTTCATAAATGAAGGACTGGGAGTAACGGTTAACAATTGCATTAGAGAGTTGGACAGAAAAGGGACGAGAGTTTGTTGCTAGACAGGTGCTACGCATCCGTCGTAGAGGTGGAGGGATGCAAGCAGACAGTTCAGAGGAACAGTGACTGTTGAAGTAGCTTTAGAAAAGAGATGAAGAAGCAGCAGTGCGGCGAACAGACAGAGGTTGAAGGGAGCCAGTAAGAGAAGGAGAGTTAATGAGACGAAAAGCCTTTGACTCCACCCTATTGAGAAGAGCTGCATGTGGGGAGCCTCCCCAAACATGAGAGTTGTACTCCATACAGGGGTAAATAAAACCCGTGTATAAAGTCAACAACTGTGCAGGGGTAAAGAAGGTACGGAGTCAGCTTAGCACACTTAATCTCATGGAAGCAGATTTTACAAGAGATGCAATGTGATCTCTCCAAGATAAGTCCCGAATGAATGAAACCCCAGGCATGTTCAAGGATGATGCAGGATTGAGCTGGATATCATTAAACATTAGTGGGTACTTCTGTGGAAGATTGTGTCGGGTTGATAGGTGTAAAAACTGAGTTTTTGATGCATCTAAAACAACAAGAGTATTTTTACCCTAGTCAGAGATCCGTTAGGTATGCCATAGCCTCATCCCTTGTTTGTAAATAACTGCTGAGATGAGTGTTGTGAGAACCGAATGGAAAGGTGAAGGGTGGAATCATCAGCGTATGGGTGGATAGGGTTAGATGTACAGCTTAGAAGGTCATTGATTAATTAAAGGAAGAGAGTTGGTGATAGGACAGAGCCCAGAGGAACACCACTGTTGATAGATCTAGGAGAAGAACAGCGGCTATAGAACGACGAGAAAGGAAGTTATAGATGAAGGCGCAGATAGAAAGATAGAAACCGTAGGAGGGCAGTTTGGAAATTAAAGATTTATGCCAGACTCGATTGAAAGCCTTCGAGATATCAAGTGCAGTGGCAAAGCTTTCGCCAAAGTCCCGATAGGAGGATGACCAGGAGTCTGAAAGGTAGGTGAGAAGATCGCCAGTGGAGCGCCCCTGATGGAACCCATACTGATGATCAGAAAGAAGTTTGTATTAGGAAAGATGCTTTAAAATTTTTCTGTTTAGAATTGACTTGAAAATTTTTGAGACACAGGATGTTAAAACAATTGGACGATAGTTAGAGGGTTGGGAACAGTCATCCTTCATTGGGACTGGCTGAATGAGAGCAAACTTCCAGCAAGAAGGAAAGGTACAAGTTGAAAGACAAAGGCGAAAGAGTTTACCTAGGGAGGCTGTAAGCACAGGAGCACAGTTACTGAGGACAACAGGAGGGACTCCATCAGGCCCATATGCCTTGTTAGTATTAAGGCCAGTGATGGCAGAAAATACATCAGCTGAAGAAATTTTAATGTCAGCCATGAAGAAGTCAGAGGGGGGAAGTGATGGAAGAACAGCACCGGAATTGCCTAAGGTGGAATTGGAGGAGAATGTCTGAGCGAGGAGATCTTCTTTATCAGGAAAAGAAATAGCTACAGAGCCATCAGAGTAGAAAAGAGGAGGGAAGGATGATAAGGTAAAGTTGTTAGAAAGGTTTTTGGCAAGATGCCAGCAGGAGCGGGAAGAATTCGACCTGGAGAGTTGAGAGCATTTAGCACGGAAGAAATTATTTTTAGCCGAGCGAAGAACAGACTTAGCACGATTCCGAGCAGAAACATAAACAAGATGTGATTCAGGGGTGGGTTTGCTCTGGTACCTTTTATAGGCCCTTTCCTTGTTGCGGACAGCATTAGAACAAGCGTGATTAAACCAAGGCTTTCTTTCATTAGTCAAAGGGTTTGAGAAGGGATTGTATGCTTCCATGCCCGAGAGAATAACTTCCGTAATGCGCAAAGCACACTTAGATGGCTCCCGGCCATGGAAGCAATAATCATCCCAGGGAAAATCAAAGTTCTGCCTGAGGGCCTCTCAATCCACATCTCCACAGTTAGTGTTTCTGTGGGGGGGTCCACAGGCTGCACCGGCACGATAGGACAGGTCAAGGTGATGAGGTTGAGATCAGAGGAGCCCAACAGAGAGGAAAGATTAACAGCGTAAGCAGAAGGATTAGTTGTAAGGAAGAGGTCAAGTATGTTGGAGAGCTCTCCAAGGCGGTCAGGGATATGAGTAGGGTGCTGTACGAGCTGCTCTAGGTCATTAAGGATAGAAAAGATGTAGGGTTGTTCATCAGGTGGATCAGAGAAAGGAGAGGAGTGTCAGAGGTGGTGGTGAACATTGAAATTTCCATGAATGGAGATTTCAGAGAAAGGAGAAATGGATAGAATGTGTTCCATCGTAGAAATAAGGTAGTCGAAGAATTTTTCATAGTAGAATTAGGAGATAAGTAAACAGCACAGATATATTTAGTCAGAGAATGACAGGAGAGGCGAAGCCAGAGAGTAGAGAATTCAGAAGAATCAGGTTCTGGAACATGAGAGCAAGATAAGTCATTACGTACATATACACAACAGCCACTTTTGGCTTTGAAATGAGTATAGAGAAAGTAGGAGGAAACATAAAAGGGTTTGCTGTCAGTTGCCTCAGACAGCTGAGTCTCTGTCAGGAAGAGAAGGTGAGGTTTAGAGGAGGAGAGATGGTGTTCGACAGAAAGTTAGAGCAAAGGCCGTGAATATTGCAGAAATGAAGAAGTGAGTCAGGCAGTGATTCTAGGCACCTCGTTGAGTTGTCACCAGGATAGAGGTGCATGGGGGCATTTATGGTCCTCCCCTCCCAGGGGACTCCGAGGCCTGGTTATTGAGTGCCTTTTTTTTCTTTTCTTTTTTTTAAACCAGAAGTGTAGTGTGTACTGTGCATGTAGATTGGTGTAGACAGTTGGAGAAATTTGTATTAGAGAGCATGCTGGCCTACTGTGTGTTACTGAAGCACTGGAAAAGTTCAGCAAGGGGGGATGGTCAAGAACTAGTTCCGAGGGCTGATGAAACAGGAGCTCCAGCTCTCCCTGTCATCAGCTTTCCATCCACCTTGGGAGTACTGCCCTGCTTGACTTATAACAAATTATCTAATGACCAAATTGAGGACACATCCTTCCAAGTCAGAAGTACCACAGTGAGCAGTGCCATGCTTCCTGATTACGACACAGCCTCTGGTCCCGTTACCCGAGAGGAGAAATTGCAGGTCTTAATTAGCAAGTGCATCTGGGATCACTTGGATCCTAGACATGAAGAGCAGTTGACTATTATTCTCTAACAGAATCATCAGGTATTCATCCTTAGTGAAAATGAATTAGGAACCATGAAGGTCCCCCCTGCTCACATTAGTATTTCCAACCCTATTCCAACCAGAAGTCCTCTGTACAGATGTCCCGAGAATGCATGTAGATTGGTGTAGACAGTTGGAGAAATTTGTATTAGAGAGTATGCTGGCCTACTCTGTGTTACTGCAACACTGGAAAAGTTCAGCAAAGGGGGATGGTCAGGAACTAGTCCCGAGGGCTGATGAAACGGGAGCTCCAGCTCTCCCTGTCATCAGCTTTCCATCCACCTTGGGAGTACTGCCCTGCTTGACTTATAACAGATTATCTAATGACCAAATTGAGGACACATCCTTCCAAGTCAGAAGTACCATAGTGAGCAGTGCCATGCTTCCTGATTACGACAGCCTCTGGTCCTGTTACCCAAGAGGAGAAATTGCAAGTCTTAATTAACAAGTGCATCTGGGATCACCTGGATCCTAGACATGAAGAGCAGTTGACTAATATTCTCAAATGGAATCATCAGGTATTCATCCTTAGTGAAAATGAATTAGGAACCATGAAGGTCCCCCCTGCTCACATTGGTATTTCCAACCCTACTCCAACCAGAAGTCCTCTCTACAGATGTCTCGAGAATGCGAAGGCAGTAATATAACAAATGTTGGGAGGTATGCAGACGAAAGACGTAATTGAGCCATCTACTGCTGCCTTGTTGAGTCCAATAGTCCTAGTATCAAAGCCAGCTGAGAGTAAGAGAATATGTTTGGACTGTCGACAAGTTAACACTAAGTTACAGACTGACTTACAACCATTGCCTAGGTTAGATGAGTTAGTAGCGCTGACAGCGGGCATCCGTTTCTGTGTAACCTTTGACATGATGGATGCATATTACCAGGTAGTGTTGGATGAGGAAAGTTGTAATGTTACCACTTTCAGTGATGGGATTTTGCTGAATCGCTTCAAGAGACTCCCTTTTGGGTTGAGTTGTAGTCCAGCAATATTTATACATCAGCTGGGATGAAGGAAGGCTGGGTAAAAAATTATGTGGATGATATCATTTTATGGGCATCTGCCGTTGATGAGCTCCTTAATAGACTATCAACCCTCTTTAAACATCTCATTAAAAGTGGTCTCAAGCTGAATGTCTATAAACATCAGTTTGCCCACAAACAAGTAAAGTTCTTAGGACACTTAGTAGTATAAGAGGAATATAAACCAGACCTTGAGAATGTTGAAGCAGTTGTTGCCATGAAGCCTTCTAAAAATGTTATAGATGTGAGGCAATTCTTGAGTATGTTTGGGTTTTATAGAAAACATATCCACCACTTTGCTAAAATTGCTGTCCAATTAACTGAACTGACTAAGAAACATGCTCAGTTTCAATGGTCCCCATCATGTGAGGAAGCCTTTCAGCACCTTAAACAAAAACTGATCAGTGCTCCTGTACAGTAAGACCTCACTATAACGGACTAATTGGGGTTCAGGCCAGTCCGAAATATGCGATTTTCCGATAAAAGCGACATCAGGACTTACCCCTGCTAATCCGGACTTTTTCCGATGTATCAGACATTAGTCCAGATTGCATCATTGGTTTTCACCACCATTGCAGTATTGTACTGTGTTATACCTTCACTACATTAATCAAATGGTATAATAATACTGTACTGTGCACAGAAAAACATGTCTTTTACTTGTCTTATTGTGGTGAACACAGCTGAAGTTGTCAGGCAGTCCGGACTGGCTATATCGGATTTTTTCCGATATATAGGAGTTTAGTCCGGTAGCTCCTCGAGTCCGATAAAAGCGAATTCCGGTCTACTGAAGTCCGTTATATCGAGGTTTTACTGTACTACTAAAAGCTGATATAAGAAAAATATCCTGGACACTGATACTAGTAACACTCGTGGGAGCCGCAATCATGCAGACTCAGTCGGATGGGTCATTCAGACCAGTGGGTTACTTTTCAAAGAAATTGAAGCCTGTAGAAGTGTGTTACTCTGCCTACCCTGGGGGTAGGGGGTTTTTCAAGAATTCTCCCCCAGTATCCCTGCTTGTCGTAAGAGGTGACTAAAAGGGTTGGTGGTGGGTTAGTGCCCCACCCCGTAAAAACAACTAACTAAAAATACGAACAGGAAGCCTCGGACCAGGACTAACCAAAAGTTGGCAATAAAGGAACGGACAAAGGACGCGGTAAAGATTGCGACCTGGAATGTAAGGGGTATGAATGATGAGGTGTGAGAGAGATTGTACAGGTGCTTGAGAGTGCGAAAGTGGATATATGTGGAATAACTGAAACTAAATGGCGAGGAGGTGAGAGTGTGAGAGAATGGGAATACGGACGGGGTATATGCGCGGGAGTGGGTGAGAATGAGAGGGCGAAAGAGGGAGTGTGTATTGTTGTGAGCAACAGGTGGAAGGAGAATGTAAGAGAGTATGGATCAGTTGGGTCAAGGATTGTGTGGGTAAGAGTGAAAGTTGGACTACAAATGTGGGCAATTGTGTGCGTGTATGCGCCAACGCAAGATCGTGTAAGTAGAGTGAGAGAAGAGTTTTGGACAAATGTGGAAGCCTGCTTGGAAAAGTTTGAAAGGAATGAGAGAGTGTTTCTGATTGGAGATATGAATGGAAAAGTAGGGAATGAGAAGGTGGATGGAGTGGTTGGTGAATGGGGTGTGCCTGCAGAGATGGATGAGAATGGCAGTGCTTTAGTGGACATTTGTGCTGGGAGGGGGTTGGTGGTAGTTAATACCCTCTTCAGGCACAAAATGATCCATAGGTATACATGGCGAGTAGTGAGAAGAGAGGATGGGGGAATGAATGAGCGGAAGGCAATGATTGACTATGTGTGTGTGGATGAAAGGATGAGAAGATGTATAATGGATGCAAGAGTATATAGAGGTTGGGGGAGTGGACTATCTGACTTCCACTTGGTGGTGGCCAGAATCAGAATCCAAACAAGATGGAGGAAGAGAAGAAGGGAAGGACAGGAGGAAGTATTTGTTACAAGGAGGGTAGAAAAGTTACAAGAGGATGGAATAAAGGCTGAATATAAAAGGGATGTGGAGGAGCGATTGGGTAAATATAAATTGGAGCAGATGGGGGACGTGGAAGGTGTGTGCAAGGTATTCACAGAAGAAATCTGTGCAGCATGTGAGGTGGTGTGTGGGGTGAAGAGAAGACGAAAGGGGGTTCAGGGAACAGCATGGTGGACTGAAGAGGTGAGAGAGGCTGTGGCACAAAAGAAGAAAGCATATAATGAGTGGATGAGGAACAGGGGCGACGAAGAAGCTGAGAGACGGACGAGAGTTATATGTTAAGATGAGAGTGGATGAGGAATTTGGAAGGAATTTGAGTGCAAAGTGGAGGGAATGTAAGAAAATGTTCTGGAAGGAGGTAAAGAGAGGTAGACAGGGTGCCAACGAAGGCAGTGGGAGTGTGAAAGATAAAAATGGTAGATTACTAGTGGAGAAGGGAGAAAAAGTAAACAGATGGAGAGAACACTTCAATGAACTGTTGAACATAGAGAATGAAAGTAATGCAAGTATAAGTGGCTGGGGAATGGCAGGGAGAAGGAGGGTTGTGAGAAGAGAGGTAGGAATCACCAGGATGGAAGTTGTGGAAGCAATGAAGAAAGTTAAAATGGGGAAAGCCCCAGGAATTGATGGAGTGTGTGGTGAAATGCTGAAGCATGGGGGAGAGATAGTAATTGAATGGATGTGGAAGGTGTGCAGATTGGCTTGGGAGGAGGGTAGAGTCCCGGAGGATTGGAAGTCAGGTATAATTATTCCTCTGTACAAAAGAAAAGGGGAAAAAGCAGTGTGTGGTAATCATAGGGGAATTTGCCTTCTCAATGTCATAGGAAAAGTATATGGTAGGATACTTATTGACAGAGTTAGGGAAATTACTGAGGAATTAGTTGGAGAAGAACAAGGAGGTTTTAGGAAGGGAAGAGGTTGTGTAGACCAGATATTCATTCTTAGATCCTTAGTGGAAAAGTTTCTAGAGAAGGGCAAGAAGTTGTATGCAGCCTTCATGGATCTGGAGAAAACATATGACAGAGTGGATAGACAAGGTTTGTGGAAGGTATTAAGAATATATGAAGTAGATGGGAAGTTGTTGAAGGCAGTGAAGAGTATGTATGAGGGTGCTAAGGCTGCGGTGCGTGTGGATGGCAAACTGAGTGAATCTTTCCATTTGAAGGTTGGGTTGAAACAAGGATGTGTCATGTCTCCATGGTTGTTCAATCTGTACATGGATGGGGTTATAAAAGAGATACAAGGTCGGGCAGTGGATGTTGGAGCGGCCCTAGTGAGAGAGGGCAGTGTTTGGAAACTCCCTGTACTGTTGTTTGCAGATGATACTGTGTTGTTGAGTGAAGACAAAGGGGAGCTGCAAGGCTTGGTAGATGAGTTTGGGAGAGTGTGTAAGAAATGGAATCTAAAGGTGAATGTGGGGAAGAGTAAAGTGATGATCTTCGAGAGAAGTGAAACCAGTGAGTGTACAGTGAGATTGGATGGGAAGGATATGGAGAATGTGAGTGAATTTAAGTACTTGGGCAGTGTGATGAGTAAGGATGGAAGTCTGGAGGGTGAATTGCTTGAAAGGGTGCAGCAGGGAAGGAAGGTTGCTGGTTCATTGAAAGCAGTGATAAGAAACAGGGAGGTGAGCATGGAAGTGAAGCTTGGACCCTGTTGGAAGGACAGAAGTCAAGAGTGAGAGCAGTGGAAATGAGTTATTTGAGAGGAGCATGTGGAGTCACTTGGAGAGAGAGACTAACAAATGAGGAAGTGAAGGAGCGTTGTGGTGTGGTTGAGGACGTGATGGGAAGCGTTAGGAGAAACACGTTAAGGTGGTTTGGGCATGTGGAGAGGATGGAGAGTGAAAGATTGACGAGGAGAGTGTATGTGAGTGAGGTGGAGGGGGCGAGAGGGAGGGGGAGGCCGAGGATGAGATGGAGGGATGGAGTGGAGAGGTATATGAGAGAGGGGTGTGTGAGTTGGGAGTGTGGTAGTGAATTGGCAGGGGACAGAGTGACGTGGAGGCGATTTGTTTGTGGCCACCCCGTTCGGGATCGAGGCGTCTGGCAATAGATAGATAGATAGATGTGTGGGGTAGTCATTTCACCATTAAGACTGATTACCAGCCTCTATTAACTTTATTAAAAAAGAAAATGAAGTCACCTAGAATGAACAGGTGGATGCTGGAAATGCGTGAGTACAGGTTCAACATTGACTACAAGATGGGTATGAAGAACATGGTCGCAAACCAGTTAAGTAGACCAGTGATAGTGCTATGATGGGAGCCAGACGAGAGGTGGCTAGGAAAGACTCGGGAAGAGATGAGAGAGGCCCAGTGTAAAGAGGCTAGGTGGAAAGATGTGATACATTACCAAGAAGGTGGTGCAGTCCTAAAACATCGGTATCCTTGTGCCACCCCAAATCATTTTGTTGTAGAACAAGGAATTCCATATTTGTTAGTGTCTAAGAAGGATGAAAACGTACATTACTTACTAGTAGTTCCACAGGAGTTAAAGAAGCTGCTTTGAGCTTAGTATATGATCAAGAGTCAGGACACTTAGGCCGGAAAAAGTCACTTGATAAGGCTGAAACAATGTTCTACTGGTCAAACCTTAGAATAGAGATGAGTATCTATGTGTTAGAATGTAATAGCTACCAGCAATTTAAGGGTACCTCTGGGTTACAGCAGAAATGGCAGGAGTTGCCCCCTGTGCACAAGCCCCTTGACCTGATCAGTATTGATCTCACTGATATGTGTGCTGGAACCCAAGGGTACTATTACTTACTGACAGTTCTGGACCACTGCAGTAAGTTTGTCAAATTTTACAAACGCAGGACTAAAACTTCGGGTGAGGCGTGTGCTAACTTCTCAGAGTATCTGTGTGGCAATGGAGTCCCAACACTTCTTCTTGTGAATAATGGAGGAGAGTTTACCTCACAACAATTCAATGACCTTTGCTCCCTTTTGGGAATAGTCTGTCAGAGAGATTGCACAGGAAAGTGTGCTGGGAAAGCTGTGTAAAGGTCATCCCTTCTGATGGTCCAAATTCTTGAGTGAATGTCAACACGTTCTGGACGGTGCTGTGCATACCTCAGTTGGCCAACAATCCCATTTTGCTTTCTTCTCAAGGCATGCCCCCAGACAGGTAGGTGTGAACTTACCGGTGATAGAAAATGACGAACATTAGGAAGCAGTGGCTGTGGCTCTTGATCTTATACATCAAACCTCATTGAACATGGCTTGCAAGTTCCTTGAAGTAGCCATATCCTCACCATCCAACCTCACTGTGAATTCTGTAACTTCATTCCTCTCAAACACCATAACTTTACTCTTGTTTACATTGACTTTCAGATTCGTCTTCTTACTGTCCCAAATTCATTCACCAAACCTTGCAGTTCCCAGTCATTTTAACTCAATAATACTGTATCATCAGCAAACAACAACACCGGAATCTTCCACATCCCACCCTCATTCATTTGACCCACTCTCACATCCACTGCCCTACCTTGCACCTCCTTTACAACCCCATCCATGTATATATTAAACAGCCATGGAGACATCACACAACCCTGTTTCATTCCCACATTCAGATTAAAGAACTCACTCAGCTTACCATCCACTCGCACTTCGTACATACTCTTCACAGCATTCATCAGTTTCCCCTCCACTCCATATATTCTTAATACCTCCCACATACCTTTCCTATCTATTCTGTCATAAGCTTTCTCCAAGTCCATGAAGGCAACATACACTTTCTTTGCCTTCTCTAGATACTTCTCCGCAAAACACCTTAGAACAAATATCTGATCTACACACCCTTTTCCCTTCCTGAATCCCCCTTGTTCTTCTCCAGCTAACTCCTCTGTTATATGCCTAACCCTATCAATAGGTATTCTACCATATATTTTTCCAGTCACACTAAGAAGGCAAATACCCCTATGGTTACCACATATTTCTCTCTTCCCTTTTCCTTTATATAAAGGAACAACTATACCTGATTTCCAGTCCTCTGGAATACTTCCCTCTTCCCAAGCCAATCTACACAACTTCCATATCCACTCCACAACAATGTCACCCCCATACTTCAACATTTCACCACACACTCCATCAATTCCTGGGGCCTTGCCCCATCTTGATCTTCTTCATTGCTTCCACTACTTCTGTCCTGCTGATCTCTTCCTCCCTCCTCTCACCTCTTCTTCTCCCAGCCATTCCCCAACCACTTATACTCGTACTGCTCTCTCTACATTCAACAAATTCTCAAAGTGCTCCTTCCATCTTTTCAATTTCTCTCTCTACACCAGTAATCTATTATTCCCATCTTTCACTCCCCTATTACATCCCCTTTCACACTGTCTTTCTTTACCTCCTTCCAAAACAATTTCTTACTCTCCCTCCATTTTACACTCAGATTCCTCCCAAACTCCTCATCCACTTTCTTCTTACTCTCCTTCACCAATCTCTTCACCTCTCTTCTCCAGCTCACATATACCTCTCTCTTCTCTCTCATCTTTTCCCCTACCTCTGCTCGCTAGGAGTGAGCAGTAGTGTCACTGGTTCATCATTTTCAGTGTCAACCCACTCCCATAATTCATCATCACTTGAAGTTTTGTACCCCCAATCTCTCGTAGCTCTGATAAAACAGACTTTTTTTTACCAGTTCCAAAACCACCAAAGTCATCGTCTCCCTTCTCCTCTTCAAACATGATCAGTGGATACAAATAAGTTTTTCACTTGCTATAATGATGACAAGTGCACGGAGGTAGCATACAAACAAATGGCGGTCTGACCCCTGGACTACTGGAGTGTGCTCTGGCAGCCTTGGGAGCAAATACAACCACGCACTGTAATTTTAAATTGCATATTTATACATTTTTTTTTACTTTTTTTCTCTGTTTTATTACTAATTGTGTTATAATAACAAATATACCGGTTACGAGAAGGTGCCGCTAACGGGGTTGCCGGAAAAAGGAGGTCTTACTGTATTATGTTTTTCATTTTCCTTTATTTCATGACCATACCTCACTCCACCTCTGAGTAGAATAAATACACAGGATGGTATGATGAGATGATTGAGATTCATAAGCTGCCATTATGACTGGTTTGGAGTATATATTTAACATAAACTTATCATCCAGTGGTGTATGTGCATTCATAAATTTTCATCTCTGTGACCATTCAGGGTGTATATTAATATCTCATACATTGTTGTTGGTAATAAGAGTAACGCAGTTCTCATATAATTTTCTTTCTCAATTTTTTGTCTGCATCAATATGAGGTTTCATATTGTGTTAAGAACATTTTGTATTCAGGCAGTAAGCATTTGAAAAATATCAACCAAATGGTTATTTGAGCCGAAAGAGAGAAGTTTGGAGGGAGAGTGTGTGAAAACAGGCTGGTGGGGGAGATGGAAAAGGGGATAGAGGGAGAGAGTTAGAAACAGAGCTCCAAATCTCCATGCCTTCTGGAAAATTATATTCACGTGTACACATCTTTATACCCTACAGGCAAGTGGAGCACATATTTGCCTCAACCTGTGGAGGACACTGTGTGGTGTGGGACCTAAGGAAGCATGCATCCATCATGACCATCTCAGATACTGTTTCCAGGGTAAGATAGCTACTTAACCTTCATCTCAGTTATAACTGTCATGTAATGGTGGTGTGGACAAGGAATCCCGTTATCCACAAATAACCAGCCAAGAATGATTATGAAAGCCTCAGTTCTGGGTTATAGAAATAAACACTAGATGCTAATCATGTGACTTTACTCGGCAAGTGAGTCCGTCATATTGCTTAGGGCTTGGATTAACACAGACAGCAGAATGTTTGCTGATTGCCCTGCAGCTACATGTTGCCAGAAGATGACAGCAGAGCAAGGATAAGGGAATTACTTCCCATGCATGTCTTATATTAAATAAGAGAGCAGTAGATGAAGATAACATGGTTTACATATTATCGCTCACCAGCTGCCCTCCTGAACACAACAATATACTTACGACCATGATCGCAAGTTGTTCCTAATCCCCTTGGATATTCTCTTTGATTTCCTGCTGATTTGTGGTTTAGTTTGAACTTGGTTGTCACCTGGAAACTGGAATATTTAGTAGACTTGTAGATGAGGAATTCAACCAAGAGAATGGTTGCATAAAAAAAATGGCCATTGTAAAGTTCTACAAAGCTTTATATCATGGCTTTTACGACTTCCCAGTCCATGAATCTATATGGTCTACAAACCTTCCTCTTCATTCTCCAGACTACTTCAAAAATTGAACAATGCACACAAATTTTAACAGTCATTTGGTTAGGCTTTAATGCTGTATATGTGGTTGCAGTAAAACCTTTAGGGATTAGGCTACTCAGAGATTTGTCCTAACTTTCTGCAGTTCTTACTTAGCTGGTCATATTGGGGGCAGTTTTTATTTTATTTATTTATTTATTTTTTTAATGCAAGAAAGATGGAACCAAAGGCCAGAAGCCTACAAACCATTCCTTCCAAGAAAAAATAAAACAAAAACAATACAAAAGAGAGCCAGATTCAAGATCCATTCATTTCAAGATGCCTGGACACACTGCATTTGAAAGACTGGAGATCTTAGGAAGTAGGAACTGCAGACAGAGGGAGACAGTTTCAGAGCTGACCTGTTGCATAAATGAAGGACTGGGAGTAATGGTTAACTCTTGCATTAGAGAGTTGGACAGAAAAAGGATGAGAGTTTGTTGCTAGATGGGTGCTACGCGCTTGTCGTAGAGGTGGAGGGATGCAAGCAGACAGTTCAGAGGAGCAGTGACCATTGAAGCAGCGATAGAAAAGAGATAAAGATGCAACAGTATGGCGAAGAGACAGAGGTTGAAGAGAGCCAGTAAGAGGAGGAGAGTTAATGAGATGAAAAGCCTTTGACTCCACCCTATTGAGAAGAGCTGTATGTGGGTAGCCTTCCCACACATGAGAGTTGTACTCCACACAGGGGCGAATAATAAAACCTGTGTATAACGTCAACAACTGTGCAGGGATAAAGAAGATATGGAGTCAGCTTAGCACACCTAATCTCTTTGAAGCAGGTTTTACATGAGATGTACAGTAATATGATCTTTCCAAGGTATTTCCCGAGTGAATGAAACCCCAAGCATGTTCAAGGATGATACAGGATTGAGCTGGATATAATTAAACATTAGAGGGTACTCCTGTGGAAGGTTTTGTCAGGTTGATAAGTGTAAGAAAAGAGTCTCTGATGCATTAAAATGTAAGGGAATGTAAGAAAATGTTCTGGAAAGAGGCAGAGAGAGCTAGACAGGGTGCCAACGAAGTTAGTGGGGGTTTGAAAGATAAAACTGGTAGGTTACTAGTGGAGAAGGGAGAAAAAGTGAACAGATGGGGAGAACACTTTAACGAATTGTTGAACATAGAGAATGAAAGTAATGCAAGTATAAGTGGCTGGGGAATGGCTTGGAGAAGGAGGGTTGTGAGAAGAGAGGAAGAAATCAGTAGGATGGAAGTGGTGGAAGGAATGAAGAAAGTTAAAATGGGGAAAGCCCCAGGAATTGATGGAGTGTGTGGTGAAATGCTGAAGCATGGGGGAGCAATAGTAATAGAATGGATGTGGAAGGTGTGCGGATTGGCCTGGGAGGAAAGTAGATTCCTGGAGGATTGGAAGTCAGGTATAATTATTCCTCTGTACAAAGGAAGAGGGGAAAAAGAAGTGTGTGGGTGGTAATCATAGGGGCATTTGCCTTCTTAGTGTAATAGGAAAAGTATATGGTAGGATACTTATTGACAGAGTTAGGGAAATAACAGAGGAATTAGTTGGAGAAGAATAGGGAGGTTTTAGGAAGGGAAGAGTTTGTGTAGACCAGATATTCATTCTTCGATCTTTAGTGGAAAAGTTTCTAGAGAAGGGAAAGAAATTGTATGCAGCCTTCATGGATTTGTAGAAAGCATGACAGGGTGGATAGACAAGGATTGTGGAAAGTATTAAGAATATATGGAGTGGATGGAAAGTTGTTGAAGGCAGTGAAGAGTATGTATGAGGGTGCTAAGGCTGCAGTGCATGTGGATGGCAAATTGAGTGAATCTTTCCATTTGTATGTTGGATTGAAACAAGGATGTGACATGTCGCCATGGTTGTTCAGTCTGTACATGGATGGGGTTATAAAAAAGATACAAGGTCAGGCAGTAGATGTTGGAGCAGCCCTAGTGAGAGAGGGCAGTGTTTTGAAACTCCCTGTACTGTTGTTTGCAGATGTTACTGTGTTGTTGAGCGAAGACGAAGGGGAGCTGCAAGGCTTGGTAGATGAGTTTGGGAGAGTGTGTAAGAAACGGAATCTAAAGGTAAATGTAGGGAAGAGTAAAGTGATGATCTTCGAGAGAAATGAAGCCAGTGAATGTACAGTGAGATTGGATGGGGAGGATATGGGGAATGTGAGTGCATTTAAGTACTTGGGTAGTGTGATGAGCAAGGATGGAAGTCTGGAGGGTGAAGTGCTTGAAAGGGTGCAGCAGGGAAGGAAGGTTGCTGGTTCGTTGAAAACAGTGATAAGAAACAGGGAAGTGAGCATGGAAGTGAAAAAGTTGTTACATCACAGAGCTTGGACCCTGTTGGAAGGACAGAAGTCAAGAGTGAGAGCAGTGGAAATGAGTTATTTGAGTGGAGCGTGTGGAGTCACATGGAGAGACAGACTAACAAATGAGGAAGTGAAGGAGCATTGTGGTGTGGTTGTGGATGTGATAGGAAGCGTTAGGAGAAATAAGTTAAGGTGGTTTGGGCATGTGGAGAGTAAAAGACTGATGAGGAGAGTGTATGTGAGTGAGGTGGAGGGAGGGAGAGGGAGGGGGAGGCCAAGGATGAGATGAAGGGATGGAGTGGAGAGGTACATGAGAGAGGGGGGTGTGAGTTGGGAGTGGGGTACTGAAATGGCGTTGGACATAGCGACGTGGAGGCGATTTGTTTGTGGCCACCCTGTATGGGATTGAGGTGTCTGGCAATAGATAGATAGATAGATTTTTTTACCCTAGTCAGAAATATGAGCCAAGTTAGAGAGTAGGTGTGCCATAACCTCATCCCTTGTTTGTTGAAGTAACTGCTGCGATGGACGTTGCGGGAACCGAATGGAAAAGTGAAGGGTGGAGTCATCAGCATACAAGTGGATAGTGTTAGATGTACAGCTTAGAAGGTCATTGATGAATAAAAGGAAGAGGATTGGTGATAAGACAGAGCCCTGAGGAACACCACTACAACAGCGTCTACAGAATGACCAGAAAGGAAGCTATAGATGAAGGCACAGGCAGAAGGATAGAAACTGTAAAAGGGAAGTTTGGAAATTAAAGATTTATGCCAGACTCGATTGACAGCCTTTGAGATGTCAAATGCAGTGACAAAGCTTTCGCCAAAGTCCTGAAAGGAAGATGATCAGGAGTATGAAAGGTAGGTGAGAAGATCGCCAGTGGAGCGTCCTTGACGGAACCCATGCTGACGATCAGAAAGAAGGTTGTGACAGGAAAGATGCTTTAATATTTTTCTGTTAAGAATTGACTTGAAAATTTTTGAGACAAGGATGTTAAAGCAATTGGACGATAGTTAGAGGGTTGGGAATGGTCACCCTTCTTTGAGACTGGCTGATTGAGAGCAACCTTTCAGCAAGAAGGAAAGGTACAACTTGATAAACAAAGGCAAAAGAGTTTTCCTAGGGAGGGTGTAAGCACAGAAGCACAGTTCTTGAGTACAGCAGGAGAGACTTCATCAGGCCTATGTGCCTTGTTAGTATTAAGGCCAGTGATGGCAGAAATACATCAGCTGAAGAAATTTTAATGTTGGCCATGAGGAAGTCAGAGGGGGGGAAGTGATGAAGTCTGTCACTAATGTGCACGCAAGCGGTTTAGAGCCTTAAACCCATGTAGAAAAGCTACTAACAGCACTTGGTTGTGCCTATGTAATACATGGTTGTTGGAGGTGTCATGAAAAAAATTGGTAATCCTTTACCCTCAGCTGCCTAGGCCTCCCAGCGTCACCTACTCATCCTTACAGGAGATTTACGAGATTCTGGCAAAAATACCCTTACTTCAAACCCATATATGTGCCAAAATATAAAGGCTAGAGAAGCAGATAAAATCTCATAAGACTCCCCAACTCTTCCTCTTTCAAATAAAAGTATCCCGAGGTCTCCAGGTGGTCGATGAGTAAGGACAAGTTAAATATGACTGGGTTTCTGTGTTTTGGCGGACTAGTCCGGTTGCGCGCCTCTGCCAGTGGCCTTGGACTTGCTGGCTAGCATTGGTGGCACTGATCGGAGTTGTGGTTGTAACACTGCCCGGCCTCTCGGAATACTCCAATAATTTTTCCGACTTTTTACTACTCACCGTCATAGGATGAGCCATCATCCCTTCCATTGGCTCCCCATTGGGTTTTCCTCCCGTTTTAAAGTGCTGCTGTGCCCCGTAGATGTATGGGAAAAGAATAGCTTTTTATTTTTATTACTCACTTCTTGCGTCAATTATATTAATTTCCCTCTACTGCGGCACTTATATTTGCACTTGATATCTCGATTACTGGTAATTGCACTTTGAGAAGTAAATGCTCTGGCTGTTTCACGCAGTATGGTTAAGTATGAGGTAATTACTTGTACAGAAATTGTGACTAATTTGTACTAATCAATGGCAATGTGAAAATATTACTAATGTTATACACAACTTACATTTTTTGTACTTCATCACAGATACGCTGATGCTCACATACTCAACATTATTTTCTTAGTAACAAGGGGAAAAAATTTAGTTACAGCCAACCAGGTCATTTACTCTCCCATGCACTTTTGGTTTTCTTTCATTGTACTAGAGAGGGTTACTCAATTTATTTCCAATCATTGTTTCACAAATAACCATAAACAGTAACACTTATTGCAATCCACTTGTAAAACTTATTATAAAATTCTGTACTTATTTTATCACACTTACTAGATTTTTTTTTTTTTTTTAATGCAAGGAAGAAGAAACCAAAGGCCATGGGCCTGCATACTGTTCCTTCCAAGAAAAAACAAAAACAATATGAAAGAGAGCCAAAGTCAAGATCTGTTCATATCGAGATCCCTGGACACACTCCTTTTGAAAGACTGGAGATCGTAGGAAGTAGGGAATACAGACAGAGGAAGACAGTTCCAGAGTTGTCCAGTTGCATAAATGAAGGACTGGGAGTAACAGTCAATTCCTGCATTAGAGAGTTGGACAGAAAAGGGATGAGAGTTTGTTGCTAGATGGGTGCTACGCCCATCATAGAGGTGGAGGGATGCAAGCGGACAGCTCAGAGGAACAGTGACTGTTGAAGTAGCGATAGAAAAGAGATAAAGATGCAACAGCTCGGCGAAGAGACAGAAGTTGAAGGGAATCAGTAAGAGGAGGAGAGTTAATGAGATGAGAAGCTTTTGAATCCACCCTATTGAGAAGGGCTGTATGTGGGGAGCCTCCCCACACATGAGAGTTGTACTCCAGACGGGCGAATGAAACCCGTGTATAAAGTCAACAACTGTTCAGGGATAAAGAAGGTTCGGAGTTGGCTTAGCACACCTAATCTCTTTGAAGCGGATTTCACAAGAGACGTATTATGTTCTTTCGAAGATAAATCCCGAGTGAATGAAACCCCAAGCATGTTCAGAGATGATGCAGGACTAAGCTGAACATTATTAAACATTAGTGGGTAATCCTGTGGAAGATTTTGTCGGGTTGACTTGATGTAGTGCTGCCTACTTCTTCCTTAGCCTTTATCATTCTTTTTCTGTGTCTTCCCTCCTCTCTTCCTATTTCTCCCATCTTTCCTGTCACTTCTTACTGCTTTTCTTTCCTTTGCAGGTGGCTTTACATTGAGTGACAAGCCAAATGGTTTCGTAAGCCAAGAAACCATTTACAATGCTGGGTGGTAACCATATAACCAAACCATACGTGCTCCCTATGTCAGGGGGAAAATGTAATATTGTATAATAGAGCATACAATGTATAGCTATGTGTGCTAGGAATGACTATCGAGTCCTTTATTACGAGAGAATAGACTCGTGAAATCAAGTAGCGATTTCACTTTTATGCTGGCTTACTTCGCCAATTCTCTAGAGTTGAGAATTTATAGACTTTCTCAACAGTACACAGCAGGGACTAAATGCTCAAGTAGGCTGTATTACAGTACTGTTGGCCTCTGAGAAAGTTAGTTTTTCCCCTTAAGATTCAAAAAATAATAATAATAATAATAATAATCAGGATGTTGGCAGAGCCAAACTCCTAGCTAACACAATGGATTTAAGGATTAATACCAGAAGCTGGCTTAAGTACCAGTCATGATTAATATAAAGAGTTGTGCTAACGTGGAGTAGCAAAAGTGTACTAAATATGTGGGGAAATCAAACACGACTGTTACATTTAACAAAGCTCAAGAAAACGAATTGTAAATTTATTGAATACAAGAAAATAAATTTACGTTACATGAATTAATTCAAATCAAAGAAAGGGAAATGCACTCACTCAAACACTCAGACAAATAGCTAAATAACCCAAAAACTTATGCCTAGGAAAACAAAAGAAAATACTTTTTATTTTTTTTATTTTTTTTATGTGTCCGACTCTGGGCATAGGCTTCACAGCCTGCTATCAAGGCCCAGTCGTCCTCCTACAATCTACATGTCACCACTTCGGCGCTTAACACCCACCGTCCATATTGAATACATGCTAGGGCTGTTTCATACAGGACTGGTGTATTGGTATTAGCGGGGTCATTTTTACGACATGTCGGCGGGTC
>JAGKTI010002432.1:0-24309 GCA_018397915.1 Birgus latro
CGGCGCTAACACCCACCGTCCATATTGAATACATGCTAGGGCTGCCTCATACAGGACTGGTGTATTGGTATTAGCAGGGGTATTTTTACGACATGTTGGTAGGTCTTCTGGTAGATCAGTAAAGCCTGATTTAATGAAATTCAGATCCTTAAACTGTTCCCTGCCCCAGCGGGGATTTGAACCTGGGTCCCTTAGGACTGCAGGCCACCTCTCTACTGATCGAGAATCAATAACCAAGTAGTTACAAATCAACTACATTCCTTACAAGTAAGACAGATGTTGCTTCCCTTGCACTATGCTAGATACTTTTATGGCAAATACTCAGACGAAGTTACCTCCATTGTGCCACCTCTCCAGGCCTTCCCCCATGCTACACAGGCATCTGGTAATGCTCATGACTTGACAGTCACACTGCCATATTGCAGAACTTCTAAAAGGATGATTTTATTCCCTGAACTGCTTCTCTTTGGAATTCACTTTCCCAGATTAGTTTCCCCTCAAACTTCAAACTACAGCAGTTTAAGTCCAACTGCTATGAGTTTTTTATGAATGGAAGACACAGTAATCTACTGTATAGATTTTAAATTTCTTCCATCTACTGTTAATTGTTATAATACAAAAGCATGAAAAAATCGAAACTGGTATGTAAATTATTATTTTTTTTCCCTTGCTTGTAAGGCCAAAATACTTTTTAAATAATAAACCACACACTGATTTTGCCCACGTCAGAATGTCTCACAAAGGTGCAGGTGGCTCGCTGTCAAGGTCACGTGACCTTCAATACAGCACAGGAAACTCAACATGGTTCAGACATGTTAACCCCTAACCGCTGGCTGAAGTGTATAACTCTCACAATTCAGGGCGCGGATTCATCATTGTCCGATTCCGTAACACTGCATGAAGGGCCAATAGCCTCCTTGACCCCTGCGAAAGTTCTGCCCTTAATGCCGAGGAAAGGGCTAAGTGATAGTGCCACTGGACATGCCTTGGACGACACTGTGTCCTCACAGACACTTAGTGAGAGCACATCCTCGGAAGAGAGAATGAGCTACCATGTAGAGAGCGACCTCTCTCACTCTCCGACCCCTACCCGCTCTCCAATGCCAGAGAAGACTCAAACTCCTGCAGGAGGAGGGAATGGCCTTCAACAGTGACGAGTTCACTGAGAAGGAGAAGACTGATGACCCAGTACACCAGGAAAGTGTGTGTGGAGCTGGCGATCAGCGAAATAAGTGCCAAAGAGCCGTCTCTCCTTCACTCTCACTGCCTGCTTGCTGACGTCTTGCCCTACAACGCTCACCTACACCTCAGCCTAGCACCTCCAGGGCGGTTTCTCCATACCCGGGTCCTTCAGGTGTGGTATTTTCCACACAGGCCCCACATGGTGATACTCAGCACCGAGCGTCTCCCCAGGCAAGTCCCGTGTCAGGTGAGTCATCACCTGCTTACTCCCCCACCTCCCACACCTCTCCCTCTCCTTCCCCCTCACCCCCTGCCCATGGGAATGCATGAGTGGAGCAAAAACGTCCTGCAACTGCCAGATGGCCGGCTTTGCCACGTGTGGGTAGAGTAGATACCTTTGTGTGGGAAGATGGAGCCGGCTTTGAGCCGTCTGTGCCGGTGTTCGACGAGGAGGGAGCAGGTATGCAGGAGGATGAGCTTCCCCCCAGGCCCTGGACTATTAGCAGTATATTCAGTGCTATTTTCACTACTGCTATATTGCAATACCTGGTTGAGGAAATCAGTTTCCACCAGGCCATGTGTGTGTGTGGTGGGTGGACGTGGCTGCTGGCCAGAGCATGCACATGCGTGACTGGATACCTGTGGAGGTGGGGGAGATGTTTGTGTGGCTAGCCCTTACCATGATGATGGCACACGTAAGAAAACATGTGCTCCAAGACTATAGATCGGTTGATGAGCTCGAAGGCATACCTGTTTTCGTTAAGTATATGGCCTGTGACAGGTACCTGGCCATCCTAAGGTTCCTTCATTTCAATAGAAATTACGGGCCTGCACCGAACGACAGGTTGAGGGAAATTAGACCAATCCTAACAATGCTCGAGGTGTCATTTTCCAGGGTTTTTCGTCTGTTCCGGAAAGTAGTTACTGACGAGCCCCTGGTGTTATTCAGGGGGGCATTTATTCAATATATGCCGTCAAAGCGTCACCGATTTGGCCTCAAATTCTTTGTCCTTTGCGACCGCAAAACTGGGTATGTGCTAGATGTGATAGTTTATTCGACAACAGATGTTGATATACCTAGTGATGATCCTCACAGTTTCTCGGCATCTGTTGTGAAAGTGCTCAAAGAAACGTATTTCAACAAGCACCAGATTCTGTATACCAATAACTATTACACTGCCCTGGCATTGACCAAATATCTGTTTGAGCACAGAACTGGGTCCTGTGGAACTGTTAGGGCCAACAGAAAGAATTTCCCTGTATTTCCAGCAAATGCTGTACTGACAAAGGAGCCCTTCTTACCAAGAAATGTGGCAACACATCAGCCCTTCTCTGGCATGACAAGAGACAGGTTAAGAGGTTGTCTACAGTACAGAAGGGTGTGTTGAAGGCAACTGGAAAACGGACTACAGGACCAGGGAACCCATGATAAAGCCGGATGCTGTCAACAATTATAATATCAACATGCGGCTTGTTGATAAATCGGACATGTAAATTGGTGAGGTTGATTGCCTATGTAAGTACTGTTGGTGGTACAAGAAGGCATTTTTACACCTTCTTGATATTTCCTGATGAGCTTCTTGAACATACTATTCAAGGAGCTCATCAGGATACCTCTCTCTGTACGAGAGTTTAAGAATAGCTTGCAGGCTAACTCTCTGAAGAATATTCAACTGTACAGGTGTCAGGAGCTAGGTAAGGGATAGCGGCTACAGTGGACAGGCTCAGTTGTTTCTGGTTGCACAGGCTAATAGAGATTGGCCGTACCACAGCAGGTCCTCAGGCCTACAGGCAGTGTCACGTCTGTAACAACCATACGCCATCCCCCAGCACAAAAAGAGACCTCATGCCTATGTGCAAAGTGCCAGGTCTCCCTATGCCCTAAATGTTTTTCCATTATCATTCTGAGCGTGATTACTGAGCAGGTGTGTGGGAAAGTATAAATAGTAAACAGGAATGCACAACTGCGTGTTTGTGTTTTTCAGGAATGCACAAGTGAGTGTGTGTTTTTATAAATAAGTGAAATGTTGGTTATTATAAGTGCTTATACAGTAATAAGTGCTATGAGATAAGTGTTTTACAATAAGATCTACAAGTGCAATATAATAAGTGTTACTGTTTATTGGATACTGGTGAGAAAATTATTGGAAATACCTTAAGTTTGCCTACCTGTTACCTGAAAGAAAACCACTTGTGAGTGGCCCAGAGGGAAAATTACCATACCTGGTTGGCTATAAGTAAATTATTTCACTCGATACTCAGGAAAATTGTGCCGAATATAAGCATCAGCGTATTTGTGATGTGAAGTACAAATAATGTAAAGTTGTGTATAACATTTATAAGATTTTCATGATGCCCCTTATTAGTGCAAATCAGTCAGAATTATAGTACAGTAGAGTCTTCATACAACACGAGATAGGTTATGCAGAACATCGTGCAAAATCAATTTCGCGCTAAAACGTGACATATATTTACATGTAAAATAGGGGGTTAGGTTCTAGGAGCCCCATATTTTTCATTAAAAATTTATTTCAAAAAAGGTTATTATGAATATGTCTGCTGTAAGACACCCAAGACGTATTTACACACGATACTAGCTGACCTGACACATCAGTGCATTCTAACCTAACCGACTAGTTTTGCCCCCTAATACTCCCCATAAAAATTTTAACCACCAAGGATTGCCACAAAGCCTCTTGAAAGTCCTCATCACCAATCATGCAAAAACTTCTGACCTAATCAACACATGAATAATGGCCTCCAAGCATCATTCATATTTCACCAAGAATAATTTTCGGTGGATGCATTAAAAAAAAAATAAAGAATGAAACTGTTTTAGAAAGTCATTAGTCATCAACAATAAAGGAAAAAAAAAACTATACTGAAGTTGTTAGCATGGACTGATTGCATACTTCCCACTTCTCAGATACAAACGAATGCAGTACTCGTGAATAATAAACAAGTCAGCCAAGCAGTATAATTTGTATGACAGTACACAGTAATTCACAAGAACTGACCTCGCATCATTATCTTACCGATTTATTTATGTCAACATGTAGTGTCTTCACATGCCATAAGAGCCCAATATTCTTGATTAAAGACCATGAGTTCATAACAAAATTCGGGAACAAAGTTTATTTTCTTTTATTTTTTATTTATTTATTCATTTTTACATGTTGCACCAAAGGCAAAAACATGAATTTTACTATTCCCTCATCATTAACTTTTTTTTTTTTTCCAACAAGGAAACTATCCACATCGTAAACACACCTGCACACCATACGCCACTTCGTCCAACAACTTAACATTTTCCTTTGGAATAAAGGGTGCTAAGTGCTTAGGCATAACTAAATTTAGTTTGGAACCACGTGCTCAGAGTTCTGAGAGGGAATGAGGAGCAAGGAAATAAGCAAATAAACACTTTTCATCACAGCGACGATCCACAGAACACTGAGGCAGGCTGTGGGCTGGCAGGTGGTATGGGACATGGGTCACGTGGGTCGGGTTGGGTCGAGAAAGCCAATCAGCGACCAACAAAAGAATAACACAAGAGATGTAAACAAACGCAGTCATCTGGAAATCCAATATCTAAATGCACCCACTTCCCACACAGTTTCTCTCGTGCAACTGAGTGAAATTACCGTGCTATTAAGTAATTATGGGAGAAATTAAATGCTCGTGTTATTGTCAGATCGTTTTCATTTTGTCTTAAATCACAACTCTACTGTACAGGTTATTACCTCATACTCAATGATACTGCATTAAACAGTACAGTATTTACTTGTCAAAGTGCAATTACCCATAATCGTGATGTCAAGTGCAATTATAAGTGTCCCTGTAAATGGAAACTATTATAACTGATGGAAGAAGTGAGAACAGAGAAACCATGTGATATTTCCTTTCCCACACACCTACGGGGCATAGTGGCACCATGAAGCAGGCAGAAAACCCTTTGGGGAGCCACATAAGACCAGGTGATGACTCATCCTTACGACAGTGAGTAAGAAATGGAGGAACGAGTGGAATTTTCCACATTTAATCCATGGATGCACGGGCAGGTTACGATCATCACGCTGATCAATGCTGCCAACGCTAGCCAGTGAGTCCAAGGTCAGTCAGTGGTGCGCTCAGATTCAGCCCACCAAATGTGAAAAACCACTCGTCTTCAACTCATCCTTACTCATCGATGGCCACCTATAGACCTTAGGATACCTTCACTGGAAAGAGGAAGAATTGATGATTCTCATGTGTTTTTATTTTCTTCTCTAGCTATTATAGTTTGGCAGATATTAGGGTTTGAAGTAAGGGTATTTTTGCCAAAATCTTGGAAATCCCTGGTAAGGAGGAGTGGGCGACAGCTGGAAACCCCTGGCCACTAAGGGTTAAGCTGCTATGTTTTTCTTCCTTCATGAGTCAAAATACACCTTTTTAGCTACTAACCCCAACATGATTCTTACCAACCTGGCAACGTCTCTTCATGATACTTGTACAGGCCTACCCCGACATCTGGCGGTGTTGCATAACAGTGGAAGTGTTTGGCCCGCGAGTATGTCAGATATTGAAGCAATTTTCCCTATAAGATACTGAAGAAAAGCCAGAGATGCATTCCAGGCCCAAACCCAAAACTCTCATTTACCTTAATCAATAGAGACTGACACAGAAACACCATAGGTAATGTTATTATCCTCATAGACAATACTATTGTTAAGAAATGATATGTAGGAAGGTAAGGTGATGATACATGCAGTGTTGAGATGTTCAGGGCAACTGACAGCCAGGCAGGCAGCTGGCAGTGCATCAAGTGGGGGTGGGGCAAGGCTGGGGGGACAAGGAAGGAGACAAGCAGGGGTGAGGAAGGGCAGAGGGACTGGAGGAAGATAAGCTGAGGTGCAGGAGGCTTTCAAGTGAGGGTGGGGGAAGGAGACAAGCAGGGGTGGGGGAGGGAGACAAGAAAGCCAAACAGCCCTACTACCCCCCCATCTCACTCACTCCATAGCGTGTGATCAAACTTTGTTTAAAGTCCCAGATGACTGGGTTAAATAATACAGTTGGCATTTTTCAAGCCAAATACTGTTATCTCAAATCTGACTTTTTAAAATCCATTTGGCCTCAAACTTCTCTGTCTGGCAACAGCGGTTTGTGGTTCGTGCTCGGGAATTATTCGCCAGTTGTGAGACTTTAGTCGCCAAAATAAAGGGTAAAGTATTTTGAATTTTCCCGACAACTGCAAATCCGCCAAACATAAACCCACCAAAATGGAGGGCTTACAGTACACTGATCTCTTGGTTATTGTGCATAATTGGTGCCGAACATGGTGCATGATAATGGAATTGTGTGATAATGAATACACAGAACCAATGGGAGTTATCTTAACTGGTACTGGGTACCCCAAGTGCAAGCTCAAATTTTACCTCTGACAATACTTTAGACCCACTAAATACATTTATACTTTATGACAGGTACCAGAAACACAAACACAGGCATGTTTAAGATATAGTGGTGACAAAAGGCACAATATGGGAAATATTTAATCTTTTACTGGGTACATGTGCCACATCAAACCTTCAGTCAGCCACTAGCCTGACACCTAACTGTAGACTCATTGAGGTAAATGCACAGTTTAGTTTAAGCAGCACCAGGACCTCACCAAGTCACTTTTTATTCTTAAAATTTGTTTTCCCTATTTTTCTCTTTATTGTGGTAAATTATTGCCACATTGGTGACAAACTGTGTGTATAATTCCCAGTGCCACCAAAGATGGATGCCATCTTAGAATGCTATTTCTGGCACAAAGCTACTCGTGTCAGTGCAGATATATCCAAGCCTTACCTAAATTTTCATAACAGCCCAAACTACCATATTATATGTCATAGTGCACACTTTATTCTAAAAATTTTTGTTTACAACACACACACACACACACTTAAGTGGGTTCACTTAGAAGATTAGTGAAATGGCAAGTACAGTTGTCTACCATGAGAGTATCGTGGAAGAGTTAAAAAATGATACACAGACAATTAGGCAAGTAACCAATCTGATAGATCAGAGCAGTGATATTGAGGAGAAGATAACCCAGGTGAATGAAGTGATGGAAAGCTACAAAAATGATGTGGAAACTACGTATGCTGAAATGGTGAAAGTAAAGAAAAACAAGAGTTGAAGAAAAAAGCATTAAAAAGGAAGTGAAAAGGTTAATCCAAAACAATCCCAAACAGGTAGGATATTCAGCAGATATCAACAAATCTGTAGTAATCACTGGTATAGAGAGGGAAGAAATAAAAAACAAGACCTCCAAAGACAAAAAGAAGATGGCAAATGTAATGAGCATATTCTATCTATCTATCTATTGCCAGACGCCTCAATCCCGAACGGGGTGGCCACAAACAAATCGCCTCCATGTCACTCTGTCCCCTGCCATTTCACTACCACGCTCCCAACTCACACCCCCCTCTCTCATATACCTCTCCACTCCATCCCTCCATCTCATCCTCGGCCTCCCCCTCCCTCTCGCCCCCTCCACCTCACTCACATACACTCTCCTCATCAATCTTTCACTCTCCATCCTGGCATATTGAAGGAAGTAAAAGGGGAAATCTGTAATAAAGACACAGAGGAACACAAAAGGGTAGGGAAATATGAGAGAAATAAGTCAAGGTCCCTGCAAGTAACCTTCCAGAGTGTAAACACTGTGGAGGAAATACTGAAAAATGCAAAGAAACTAACGGAAAAAGAGGAATTAAAAAATGTATAGATAAAAAGATGTGGTAGGTGGTGGTGACCATCCACTCACTTGATGTAGTGTGCCTACTTCTTCCTTAGCCTTTTATAATTCTTTTTCTGTGTCTGCCCTCCTCTCTTCCTATTTCTCCCATCTTTCCTGTCACTTTTTATTGCTTTTCTTTCCTTTACAGCTGGCTTTACATTGAGTGACAGGCCAAATGGTTTCCTGTAAGCCAAGAAACCATTTACAACGCTGGGTGGTAACCATATAACCAAACCATACATGCTCCCTACGTGTCAACAAGTGGGTTGGTGGAGGGTTAGTGCCCCTCCCTGTAAAACAAATAACTCAAAGTCAAATGGCCACCCCTTATGGGATTATGGCGTCTGGTAATAGATAGATATATAAAAAGGTGCCTAACTCAAGAGGAACTGGAATTACTAAAAGAGAAGAGGGAGGAAGCAAAAACAAAGAATGAGGGAAGATCAGAGGAGGAGAAGAATGCTGTACATTTTTTTACAAAGTAATTGGATTGCAGGTATGAAAGTGGTACATAACCAGGAGGGAATAAAAAGGAGGAAGGTAGTAGACCCTAGTCATGACAAGTATGTAAACAAGATGATTAAGTTGATGTACTCAAATGTAGATGCAATGGTATCTAAATTAGTAGAGATGAATGATTACATCAAAGAAAATGAACCACATATTATTTGCCTAAGTGAAACAAAATTAACACCAAGGATATCAAATGACATCCTAAACCCAGAGGAATGCAATATAGAGAGAAGAGATTGGAACTTAAAAAGAGGAGGAGGAATTATAATATTAACAAAGAAAAATCTAAAAGACAATGAAATAGAACTAGATACACCCTTGCAAGTAGAAGTGATTGCAGTAGAAATTAATACATCTGAAGGGAAAGTAATTGTGGCAAATTTATACATGCCACCCAGATCAAACACATGGGAAAAAGGCAAATATAAGGATCGGGCAGAGAGTACAATTCTGAGTTTAAGAGCATTACTACACAGAATGTCTGAAAGAATTATACTATAGCCT
This sequence comes from Birgus latro, assembly GCA_018397915.1. NCBI lineage: Eukaryota > Metazoa > Arthropoda > Malacostraca > Decapoda > Coenobitidae > Birgus > Birgus latro. The sequence continues at coordinate 8,963 of JAGKTI010002432.1, forward strand.
ATTTCACGGGAGAAAAGAAATTGCCGTTCGGCAACCCTCTTCCAAACTGTCCAATTTTGTGCACTCTTGTCATTAGTACCTAAATAATATACAGTGATGTTAAGAACTGTCTAAAATATCAAACTTACAGTAAGCATGGGTGAAGTGTATAACATTACAGTACTTAAAATTTGCAAGGCTGTAGGGAGCATAGGTCTACTGTAGATGTGGTCATGTGCAAGCATCACTGAGTCAGTCAGGTTGACTCGCATTTTCCACCGCAATCTGTCATCTGAGCAACTCCATAGCACCAACAAAATTATCATCATCTATGTCATCGTTTCATTCTCAGTAATGATTAAAAATTACAGTAATCCTTCCATTATCCGATGTAATAAAGCCAAAGGAATGTCCAGAAATTGGTTCTGTCCGGATACTGGCCCTGAAGCTCCCGCACCGGTACTTTTGGACCCTAACCAAACCTAACTCAGAAAACCACCTACCTACCTCCCTACCGGACATGCACAGCGCCTATTTAAGACCCTATTCACATAAATAATGAACACAAAGCATGAAATAAATGAAATTTCACCAGAAAATGATGATTTAGAGGTGAATATGGCAAATATGTTCACCAGTTGACAACATAGTGAAAGTAGGTAATAAACCTTTTTCACAGCCTATGCACACGAAAATAAGACACAAAGCATGATATAAATGAAATGAAAGCCGAGAATGAGGATTTAGAGGTGAGTATGGAAAATATTTGGCAGCTGACAGTGTACTTACATGTCCGTGGTGGTTGTTATGAAGATTACCTCATCTCTAAGGCTCTGACAGTGGTGAAAATGCTCTTGAAGCACGTATAGTAATCCAGTGTTATGCTGCTCTTAATCCTTAGCAGTGTGAATTATAATTGTTTAAACAAAATGAGCACTAGTGCCACCCATCCTAATAATCATTTACTCATGATGGCAGTGCTGCCAGATCGAGCTACCAAAAGTTCCCTAGATTCACCTACAAAATTTCCCTGTTTAGCCCTTTATTTCCCTGTTACCTTTATGTTGTTATATATACATTCCCATAATCTTATCAAGGTAAACTCTTATTGTTTAATAAAACACCAACTATTCTTGTTGCAAATCACTAGTTTTATACATGTCCGCTGTCATAAGCTCCAAGTGGAATGGTGTTATTTCAAAGCTGTAAGCAGATGAAGTTTCAAAAGTTTTCCTGGCATGAAGCATTCCGTTTAATGTTTCCGAGTTCAGTGAATTTCTAACTTTGGTTTTCATTAGATTCACTTGAGAAAATAGCCTTTCAGCACTGGCACTTGAATGTGGCAAACACAGCAGTTTTTTCATTAATTTCCAACACGTGGGAACAATGGTGTATCATCCCCTTTTTTGAAGTCACCAACTTTTTGCCAGAAATTGTAAGCACTTATATCAGGTACTACATTCAGTTCAGTGTTTCTGAGTAACCGCCACTCACTGTCTATCTCATTTATGTCACTTTCAGGCACTAAGTTTGGGAAATGAGCCGCTAAGGGGGCAATAGATTGGACAGTTTTCATCAGTACACTTTGTGGGTCTAAAGCTTTGAGACTTGAGTACTGGGTCCTCCAAATTAAACCTCTGCAAAATTTAAGAGGCTCCTTCTATGTAGAAGTCCAGACATCTTAATCTAAAAGCATCCAGTAGCTGTTTGTCCAGGTTTTGGCATGCTTGGAGTGATACAGTTACTCGACCTCCAAGATAAACCTCTTCCAGTGGAAGAAAATTGGCTGGGTCTCTCACACTGACAACTGATAATGGTGTGGATTCTAAGATGCGTGGTTTCATGTAGCACTCAAGTATGGTATGCAAGACTGCAGAGACTCTGCTGTGCAATGTATAAATCTTTGGATTCTCGGTCTGCATCTCTTTGTTCAGGTCACTAAATATGGGTAAAACATAATCAAGAAATTCTAAGTAAAGCTTAGAAAATGGGTCATGAAGTTTCTGAAGAATAGATTCAGCTGACAGGAGTCTATCTTCCAAGGCTGCTTGAGTGAAAAATAGCTTCAGTGCTGGAAGCTGTTCAAGCAACCATTTTACAGCACTATGCAGGGATAACCATCTTGTCTGACAGGGATGCAAAAGTTTGTGGGGTTTCACATTGGCAAACTCCTGGAAGTCTTTATAGGCTGCTGTCTGCTTTGGTGACACGAAGTAGTTATAAATGTCACGGGTCATATCTTCAACCCATCTTGGCAATTTTTTGCATGCATATGAAGCACACAGATGGAAGGAATTACATATGCATTTCATTGAAAAAATTGGGTATGTCATTCTTTAACATTGATGAGAGTGAATGGCGAACTCCCATCATTACACTAGCCCCATCTGCAGCAAATCCTATCATGTTTTGTTTGTAGGGGACATTTGCATCATCAAACACAAACTTAACACTTTCATAAAGGATTTCAGCGGTGGTATTTTCTAAAGGCACAAGTGATAAGAATGAATCCTTGATACCTTCTGGGGTGGTAACTCGTGCAACAAGGGCAAGATGTTTCATGCAGCCCCGGTCTGTTGACTCATCTATCAGAGAGAAACAATTTTCTCTAAGAAGATTGATTATATCGTTTTTCTTCTTTTGACCAAGGCCTTTTTTCACAATAGCTGCACATTTTGTTTTACCACACTTGAGTTTCTTTGCCACATCTGAATCTGGGCATATTGCTTGAATAGCTGGAACAAGTTTATCAGCAACCGAAAATGGAAGGTTAAGTTCACTTACCACTGCAGCTAATCGTATTTCAGATTCCTTCACTTTTCTTTCTGCATGTCTTTCTCCACTGACACTTGGCATATCAAGTACACTAACTGTACATTTAGCACTCTCCACAATCTTCTTATGCTTGGCCCCTGCAGCATGTTTCTCTATTTCAGATTTGCCAACTTTTCCATCAGAATTACACAATTTGCAGTGGAAATACAGAAGGCCTTTACTATTTCTTGTCAGCCAGCTTTTAAATTTGGGGTCACTTTCCCATTTTTCAGTGTATTTCTGGGTGTAAGGCTGCCTTTTACGCTTTGCTGGAGGAGTAGACATGACTACAAGTTACAACAGTAACTGAAATTGGTGCGAGACTTCCAAACTCCACCAGGCTTTATTCAGGACTGAATAAAAATTTGGAATCACGGTATGCATGGGGAGAACACGTACTGGACGGACGAGAAGGATACAGTTGTGATGCCAGTTACCACAACCCCCATCCCACCCTCTCTCTTTCTCTTACTTTAGAGAATTTAAGCAGAATTTCATGTACTGGTCTTGACACACACACACACACACACACACACACACACACACAGACAATTTTGTCTATTATCTGAATTAAAAGAAGTGTGGTTCGTGGCATCACAGCCGTATCGTTCTCGTCCGTCCAGTATCTTTCAAATTTCCCTAGATTCAGGTGTATTTTGAATTTTCTTCCCTGTTTCCCTGTAGAGACATGAATTTCCCTAAAACAGGGAAATTTCCCTGTATCTGGCACACTGCATGATGGTAGTTGAGAGGGCACTGGGGAGGGGAAGCGGAGTGCAGGAAGCGATCGTAAACACAGCTGTTCGGTGCCGTGCACCAAATTCAAACATACGGGTTAAAAAAAAAAAAATGGATTTTTTTTTTTCAGGTTTTTGCCATTGTTTGGCATTTTTGGTTCTGAACACCCAAGCCAACGATGTCCAGACAATGGGGTGTCCAGTCATTGGGCATCTGGAATATAGTGATTATTGTACTATAAAAGGTTATGTCTACCTTCACTTAATGTATTACGCAAAAACATGATACTGGGAGACGTCTGTGCCATTATTTAGTAAGTCAGATGTTTGGCAATAATTTATTATGTGCAAGACAACTGTCAGGCGCTCCATGAAATTTAAATGTGTATGCTTAGCTTTTGTTTATTTCATCAGCAGACTGCTAACACTTATGTTACATTTATGTTTGTTTCAAAAAGCTAGATATACTTTATTCTATTGTTTACAATGAAGGCTGCTGTCTTTAACATCACTCTATATTATTTGGCTACTCAACAAAAATGCACGAAATTGGACATTTTGGAAGAGGGCTGCCAAACGGCAATTTCTTTTCTCCCATGAAATAGGCTAAAACTGGATATATTAATACAAATATAAATTGGAATACTCTACATATAATAAGCCAGGAAAGCTGTTGGGGCCAAACGTTTGTGGATCTCGTGCAGGAGTTTTTCTTAATGCAACATGTAAAGGAAAGCACCAGAAAAAGAGGATTTGATGTACCATCAGTACTGGAGCTTATATTTACTAGGCAAGAAAACAATATTGGCAATATAATGTATCACCCTCCATTCAGCAAAAGCGACCATTCAGTACTAAATTGCAACTTCAGGATTGCATATGACAGTTAACAGCAATGAAAGTTACAAAAAGAGCCTAAACTATAAAAAGGGAAACTACCATGACCTGAAGAAGTAGTTCTTAGAAATAGGTTGGGAAAAGGAGCTTAGAGGACAAGATTAAAATCTTATATATAAAAAATTCTGTGAACTTTATGAAATAGGAGTCCAAAATTATATCCCACAGCACAAAGAAGCAGAAAAGAAAACAAAGAAATGGTTTAATACAGAATGTAAAAAATCAAAAGAAAAAAGAGACTTGTTGTGAATAGATACAGAAGACACAATAGTGAGAGGGCACATAACAACTATAAACAGGCAAGAAATGTTTATACAAGAATAAGGAGAGAAGCCCAAAGACAGTTTGAGGAAGATGTGATAAAGAAAAGCAGTGATCAACTGAAGCTATTTTACAGCTACATCCAATGCAAAACCAAAGTAAAAGATAAAATACAATCCTTTATGGATGAGGGGATCATATATACACAAGAGAAAGATATCTGTGAAGCACTAATAAAAATTTCCAATCAGTTTTTACAGAAGAAAATGATTTTGAGAGGGATGATATGGAACATGCATGCCCACACATATTACCAGATATACAAATATCAGAAAAAGAAATACAGGAGGAGTTAAGTAAATTAGACAAAGGAAAAGTAAATGGTCCTGATGAAATTTCATGTTGGGTGCTACATGAATGTGCAAAGGAGTTAAGTAGACCATTATCTTTAATATTTAAGGAATCCTTGGGTCAAGGTAAACTACCTAATATTTGGAAGAAAGCAAACATTGTTCCTTATTCAAAAAAGGGAACAGACAAAATCCGCTCAACTACCGACCGGTATCACTAACCAGTGTTGTAAGCAAGATATTAGAAAAGCTGGAAAGAAAAGTTTGGGTAAATCATCTAGAACACAATATGATAACAGAAAGAGTTTGGTTTCAGAAAGGGAAAATCATGTGTTACTAATCCACTGAGCTACTAAGACAGAGTAACAGAAACATTACAGAAAAGAGAAGGATGGGTGGACAGTATCTACAGTATTTAGATTTAAAGAAAGCATTTGACAGAGTACCACACCAAAGACTTTTATGGAAACTGTACTGTACCATCAAGGAGGAATCCAAGGCAAACTGTACTGTTGGATGCAAGATTTATTTAAAAAAAAAAAATGAGAACAGTACTAAGGGGAAATTACTCATCACGGAGGGAAGTGACTACCGGTGTTCCACAGGGCTCAATGCTGGCACCAATTATGTTTTTAGTGTATATAAATGACATAGTAACATTGGAAATGAAAGCTATCTAAATATGTTTGCTGATGATGCAAAAATACAAAGGAGAATTACTAACACAGACTCTTGTAAAGAGCTATAAGAAGAATTAAATAAACATGTATGGAGCAATACATGGCAAATGGAATGCAATGTGGACAAATGTCATGTAATCAAGTTTGGTAAGAGTGGAAAAAGACCTGATTGGGATTATAAGTTAGGAAGTAAAACCCTACACATATCAGAAAGAAAGACGGACCTAGGTGTGATTATCGATAACAGACTATCTTCGGCTGACCACATCAGTGAGAAGGTACGGAACATGTATACACTGCTCGCAAATATGAGAATAGCATTCACATACATAAATGAAGACATGCTAAGAAAGATAATAACATCATTCATCAGACCAACCCTGGAGTATGCAGCAGTAGTCTGAAGTTCTCATCTCAAAAAATATGTAGAATAAGATTGAAAAAGTTCAAAGAGCCGCTACAAGATGGGTACCAAGCTTAAGAGATCTAAGTTATGAAAAGAGACTAGTAAAATTGAATCTACCCACACTACAGGATAGAAGGGAAAGAGGAGACATGATTATGCTATATAAAAGCATATCAGGGAAGGAGAAAATAAACATAAATGAATATATAACCTATGGGGAGGCATCAGCAAGAGGACACTGCATAAAACGATAAAACGAGAGGTGATAGAGACAGAAGGAAATTCAGTTTCCCAAATAGGGCAGCTGATCAGTGGAATGAACTACCGAATGAAATAATGTATGCCAAAACAATTCATAAATTTACAGATATGTACGATTAAAATGGTTTAAGACACAGGACAGTACGAGCTTGACTCATTCCTGTATAGATACAATTAGGTAAGAACACACATGGGAGACAAGTGGGGGTGGGGGTGAATGGAGGGATGGGGAGGGAGAGGGAGACATGCCTGGCAGTGCTGAGAGTGGCTGGGGATGTAGGAAGGACTGGAAGAGCCTCATGTACCACCACATACACGTTTAGATGCATGTGTTTCAAACCTAAGGACGGGTTGAGTGTTCGGACTAGTGAATCGACTGTCATTCAGACTTTGGGAATGTTCCCCCACATCTTTTGTTCAGTCTAGCGAATTGTCAGCTGGCGATGCACCGGATCTCAGTGTATGCCTGTATAGGCAGTCGACCCTTTATAGGTTAATTAGAAACCAGGCTTAGTTTTATACCTACATCATGGGCGTATGTTGAACCTGTCAAAACAATGGGACAATTTCACTGAACCAAACTCAGGGGACCTCAATACAAAACTGACACTAAGGGCCATATACTGACTACCGAGTGCTCATAGTAATTACAGTATCAGCTGTCAATCCGCCATGGTGGATTGTCACGAATTTTCTACACTGTAAAATTATGTAACGTATATTGTGACCGAGTGATTTTGCGGGAGCAACGAATGATTATGAAATGCACGAGATTTCACTCATTCTCTCAACCGTCCGCTCGCGTACTTATATTCGCATCAAGTTGTCAAAACTTTCGTCATTCTTTCGCGAGTGATTGTTTTTATGTGCAGACGGTGCATTCCTCTGAGCGATAATTTCTGAATTATCGCTTCCGCCTCCCTGGCCGTTACCGACCACGCCCTTTCTCACGCCCTTCCGTCAGACACTCGGGAACAGAGTCAGTCTGCTTTGTAGTCTCGGTGCGTGCGGTACGCCTTGCGAAGGCTCGAGTGATCACTTTTCTTAGCGATTTCAGATCTCAGCTTGTATTGGCGTGTATTCCCGAAGCTCCCACAAGTTGGTGATCGTCTACAGCAGCTCGGTCTCATCTATACCGATCAGTATTTTCTTTTGTTTTCCTAGGCTTAAGTTTGGGGTTATTTAGCTATTTGTCTGAGTGTTTGAGTGAGTGCATTTCCCTTTCTTTGATGTGAACTGGAGTCATGTAACGTAAATTTGTTTTCTTGTATTCAATAAATTTACAGTTCGTTTTCTTGAGCTTTGTTAAATGTAAGTCGTGTTTAATTTTCCCACATATTTAGTACACTTTTGCTACTCCACGTTAGCACAACTCTTTATATTAATCACGACTGGTACTTAAGCCAGCTTTTGGTATTAATCCTTAAATCCATTGTGCTAGCTAGGAGTTTGGCTCAGCCAAGATCCTGATTATTATTATTATTATTATTTTTTTTTTAATGTTAAAGGGAGAAACTAACTTTCTCAGAGGCCAACGGTACAATATTACAGCCTACTTGAGCGTCTAGTCTCTGCTGTGTACCGTTGAGAAAGTCTATAAATTCTCGACTCTAGAGAATTGGCGAAGTAAGCCAGCATAAAAGTGAAATCGCCACTTGATTTCACGAGTCTATTCTCTCGTAATAAATGACTCGATAGTCATTCCTCGCACACATAGCTGTACACTGTATACTCCAATTATACAATATTACATTTTCCTCTTGATATACATTTTCCCCGACAACTGGCGACCTCATTCCAGGATAAACTCCTAGCTTGGAATTATTACCAAATTACTCACTCACTCTTACTTTAGTCACTCAGTCTCAAACTGAGCACGATGGAATCCAGTGCATACGTGCAAGAAGCTATGGATATGGGGCTTACTAACCCCCAGGAAATTCGAGATTATGTCCTGTCGTGCTTCAGTTATGAGCAGCAATGCGAGAATGCCGCCCATGAAGAGCGGATAATTGAGCGGGAAGAACGGCAGAAAGTACGTGAATACGAGCGTGCCGAGCGCGAGGCACGAGAAGAACACGAGCGCGAAGCACGTGAACACGAGCGTGAAGTACGTGAACGCAAGCATGCCGAGCGCGAGGCACGTGAAGAACACGAGTGTGCCGAGCGCGAGGCACGTGAAATACACGAGCTGGAAGTGCTGAAGCTGAAGCGAGACTCCCTGGCTTCAGGCACATCGGGTGCAACTAACCCAAGCTCTGCTAGCACTTTCTCAGCATCTGTTCTAGCAATTCCACGTCTCAAGCTTCCTTCTTACAAGGAAGGCGAGTGAATCGAGCCATTTATATCTCGTTTCGAAGACATGGCAAAGCTGTGCGATCTGGATGAGGCAGCTAAGCGGCTTCAGTTTCTTAGCCTGTTTGAGGGCCCTGCCCTCGACATTCTCCACAGAATTTGCGGAGATAATCTCACGTACGAGATGATGAAGACCGCACTCACCAAAGCGTACGGTCTTACCGTTGATCATGCTAGGAATCAGTTCATGAAGGCGCATCTCCAGGAAAAGGAGACAGCTGTTCAGTTCCTTGACCGTCTCACGGCATACTTAGGCGAGTGGATGGAGAAGGACGAGACTCCCAGCATGCGAGAGGGAATGATTGACTTCATGCTGCGCACACAGCTGGAAAAGTCGTGGCCTGCTGAGCTTATGGCCCAGCTCAAGATGTCCAAAGTGAAGGATGCAAACCAAATGGTGGAAAAGGCTGATGCTTTCTTTACTGCGTATGGGTACCAAACTCGTAGGCAACAGCCATGGAATAAGAAAGATACTGCTAAGTCTGGTAAGCAATCCCAGACTGAACCCCAGCATCAAGGCCGTTCTCAGAATAATGGCCAAAGTCCAAACAAACCGCAGAAGGACCAGAGGCAGAATACACAGAAACCTGACTGGAAGAGCTACAAGCAGTACCCTAACCAGCAGCAGTATCAGTCACGCAATCGACAACCGGGACAAACTTTTTCAGCACCAGCCCCAGTGTATCGGAGGCAGGAGGCAAACGCAGCCTTCATTCCCCAACAGACGCACGATGGTGCCGTCCCCACCAGCACAGGTCCTCCTTCACAGTTCACTAGTCCCCCTCAGATGGTGAATTCTCCACAGGCCGTCAGTGCTCCTGCTCCCCAGATGGTGAGTACAACTCCTCATTCACCTAGTTCAGGTACAACTCCTCAGGCATCTAGTCCTGTCAGATTTGAAGAGTTGAGTGCCATGCAGCCTTATCAATGGCTGGCCGCTTCCTCCACAGGCCCTCCCACAGGTAACAGTGCCTTCCTTGTTCAGCCAGGGTTTGTGGGAGGTGTTTCTGTTAGTGTTCTGAGAGACAATGGTTCCTCAGGCTGCACTGTCAGGCAGAGTCTTGTTCATCCTGAAGAATATACAGACAGACAGACCCAAGCTCAGCTTATTGACAGATCAGTGAGATTGTTTCCTGAGGCACGTATCCAGGTCTTTTACACAGGTTCAACAGTTGCAGTTGTCATGCAAGAACCTATGTTTGACCTTATTATAGGTAACATACCAGGTGCCAAGTTTAGTTGCACCACAGATGTCACTACTCAGACTTCGGCTGCAGTAACACGAGCCATGGCCAAGGCTCCAAATTGTGTTGCCCCAGTGGCTATTGCATTGCCGCAAGATCTGATTTGTAGTCAAGATGTTGTCCAAGAACAACAATCTGACCCGACACTTATTGTTGTGCGGAAGAAACAAAAGGGTAAAGTGACGAAGTATTCACGTGGTGGACGAGCCAGGTTCCTTCGCAAACAAGGACAGCTCTACCGTGAGTCACGAACACTCGAGGGCGAGGTTCGACTGCGGTTTGTCGTTCCCGTGAACTACCGACAAGCAGTATTAGAATGGGGTCATTGCTTAGCATCCTGAGGTCATATGGGCAAAAAGAAAACCCAAGGCCGTATCCGTGCTGACTTTTTCTGGCCAGGAATGGGACGGGAAATAGACAGTTTTGTCACTCCTGCAATGTGTGTCGACGTACCACCATTCAGGAAAGTTTCCTTCCTGTGCCGTTTGAATCCACGCCCATAATCTCTGAGTCATGTGAGAGAGAGAGCAGTGGTAATGTGGGTGCAGACCTGACATCTCACTCGTTGGCCCCACAGGACATAATATGTCTGGGGTCTGTACATACATATGTACCGTAGCTCAAAAGTGCACAGCCACGGCGATCCCAACTGAGGACACCGATGACGAATGTGCAGTCTCGGCAGTCCCAACCGAGGGCACCGAGGACAAATGAGCAGTCGTGGCGATCCCAACCAAGGACACCGACGACAAGCCCTTATTAGTTGTATGCGTAGGGCTAGTACATATTGTATGTACCGTAGGTTAAGGGGGAAGTTCGAGACCCCGCAGAGGCAATCTGAGGCTGTGTTTGAATTACCTTGAGGTGTGTCTCGAGCTGTGGGCCTCTGACGATTCCCGGAGATTACACAAAAGCCACAAGAGTGTTCACACCCACGCAGGGTGTTAAAATGTGACCTGCCCAAGTTTGCATAGGGATTCTCGACTTACCTTTATTAGTTATAAGTGCGTAGTCACGGCGATCCCAAACGAGGATACCGATGACAAACGGGCAGTCGCAGTGATCCCAACTCGGACACTGATGACGAGCCCTTTGTAGAAATAAGTGTAGTTATAAATGAGCAGTCACGGCGATCCCAACCGAGGACACCGATGACAAACGGGCAGTAGCGGTGATCCCAACCGCGGACACTGATGACGAGCCCTTTGTAGAAATAAGTGTAGTTATAAGTGAGCAGTCACGGCGATCCCAACAGAGGACACCGAGGACAAACGGGCAGTTGCGGTGATCCCAACCGTGGACACTGATGACGAGCCCTTTGTAATAGTAAGTATAGTTATAAGCGACCAGTCACGGCGATCCCAACCGAGGACACCGATGACAACCGGGTAGTCGTGGTGATCCCAACCGCGGACACTGATGATGAGCCCTTTGTAGAAATAAGTATAGCTATAAGTGTCCAGTCACGGCGATCCCAACCGAGGACACCGATGACAAGCCTTTTATTAGGCATAAGTATAGGTTAAAAAGGGCAACTATTAAGGAAATAATGGCGACCTTATATGTACAAAACTTGCTGTTAACTGATTTTCAGCTAAAGTGTACTTTCCGTTGTGTATGGATTGATTGCTGGGTGGATGAAATTGTAATTTAGTACAAATTCTCACATTGACACTATTGATGTTCCACCTTGACTCATTCCACAGGTACAATTGTTGGGTGAAGCAGATGTCCAGGACCATTGATTGTCTCTGCTGCACGCTGCCACCTCTTCTCCTCTGCCCTCGTCGCCTTTATTATTGCATTAATTTGTATTATTATTATTATTGCTTTACACGTAGGTACAGTTACACTACAACTGTTACACCTACACCGTGTATCACATACACCACGCTACATAACAATTAGTTGTCAATGTAAATGTAGCAAACTTTCGCTCAGTCTGACCTGAGTACAGGATTTTTCACTGTCGTCTCGGAGTTTTTCCCTCAAGCTTGCTTCTCTTAACGTAAATACGAGGTTTTTATGCTCATAGGCGACAATGCTTTTCTCCTGTAACAGGATAGTACACACACCACAGTGTGAATCTTGTGTGACTGAGCTAGGGTGTATATAAATATAATGTCAAATTTTACCAGAGTAAAATTTGATTTTTCGGGAGCGTAATGTCACGAATTTTCTACACTGTAAAATTATGTAACGTAAATTGTGACATCGAGTGATTTTGCGGGAGCAACGAATGATTATGAAATGCATGAGATTTCGCTCATTCTCTCAACTGTCCGCTCGCGTACTTATATTCGCATCAAGTTGTCAAAACTTTCGTCATTCTTTCGCGAGTGATTGTTTTTATGTGCAGACGGTGCATTCCTCTGAGCGATAATTTCTGAATTATCGCTTCCGCCTCCCTGGCCGTTACAGACCACACCCTTTCTCACGCCCTTCCGTCAGACACTCGGGAACAGAGTCAGTCTGCTTTGTAGTCTCAGTGTGTGCGGTACGCCTTGCGAAGGCTCGAGTGATCACTTTTCTTAGCGATTTCAGATCTCAGCTTGTATTGGCGTGTATTCCCGAAGCTCCCACCAGTTGGTGATCGTCTACAGCAGCTCGGTCTCATCTATACCGATCAGTATTTTCTTTTGTTTTCCTAGGCTTAAGTTTTTGGGTTATTTAGCTATTTGTCTGAGTGTTTGAGTGAGCGCATTTTCCTTTCTTTGATTTGAACTGGAGTCATGTAACGTAAATATATTTTCTTGTATTCAATAATTTTACAGTTCGTTTTCTTGAGCTTTGTTAAATGTAAGTCGTGTTTAATTTTCCCACATGTTTAGTACACTTTTGCTACTTCACGTTAGCACAACTCTTTATATTAATCACGACAGGTACTTAAGCCAGCTTTTGGCATTAATCCTTAAATCTGTTGTGCTAGCTAGGAGTTTGGCTCAGCCAAGATCCTGATTATTATTATTATTATTATTTTTTTTTTTATGTTAAGGGGAGAAACTAACTTTCTCAGAGGCCAACGGTACAATATTACAGCCTACTTGAGCATCTAGTCTCTGCTGTGTACCGTTGAGAAAGTCTATAAATTCTCGACTCTAGAGAATTGGCGAAGTAAGCCAGCATAAAAGTGAAATCGCCACTTGATTTCATGAGTCTATTCTCTCGTAATAAATGACTCGATAGTCATTCCTAGCTATACATTGTATACTCCAATTATACAATATTACATTTTCCTCTTGAATTACAATATTCCCCCTGACATGGATGTTTGCAAACAAATTTGTAGTGGCTCCTATTTTCAGTTATAAAGGCTCTGTTACTGTACACTGTATGATTTCTAATACAGGTATGGTACTGATTTAAGGTAATTATTACGTTATGACTGGTGTATAATTAAGAATGGGACTCAGCAAGTCACAGAGTACAAACCGGTCTATTTAAATGACATCTTGTGAAGTGATAAATCACTAGACATCTTGTGATGTGATAAATCACTACAATCATAATTCAAAAGTTATACCCTGTCTAGGTTCAATGTTAAAAAATTAATGATGATTTTGCTAGAATGATATTATAGGCGGCCGCCTCCGAGAATCTCATGTGAACATGGTGACACATGCAAGCCTTGATGGCTGCCCAGTGTTTACACTAGCTGTGATCATCGCATTTTGTTCTATTTTGTACATGAAAGCCCACTGAAACACTATTGCCAAGAAGCAGTGCAAGTGCTTAACAAACAGTGCAGTGTGCAATATTAATCCTATCAGGTTTCTGGGCCAGGCAGATTATGTCCGTTCTAAAGTCAGCCGCTCTCGTGCTGACCCACATCTTTGTGCCGTAATAATTTTTTTCATCGCTCTTTGTAAATACTGTACACTTTTCATGACAGAATGTTGGTGTTCGTGTCATTTTAAAGCTGAATACTTGTAGTTTATTGTAGTATGTTCAAAAAAGGAAAACAAAATAAAAAGTCAAAATGATGAGTTGAAGTTAGGTGAAAACCAAAAATGCTGTACGCTGCCATAGATAAATAAAGTAATCCCTCCAATAAACGATGTAATTGAGCCAAAGGAATGTCCGGAAATTGGGTTTGTCTGGGAATTGGGAAAATGCCTCCTGGACAGGTACTTATGGGTCCTAACCCAGCCTAACTCAGAAAACCACCTACATAACTCCCCACCAGACATGCATAGCAGCTATTTAAGACCCCAGTCACACAAATATGAGACAAAAAGCATGAAATAAATGAAAAGGAACCAGAGAATGGGGAATTAGAAGTGAGAATGGAAAATATTTAGCAGTGTATTGTACAGGGTACTTACATGATGTCCATGCCCGTTACAAAGATTAACCCACCTCCTCTAAGGCTCTGGCAGTGGTGAAAATGCTCTTGAAGCACTTACAGTAATCCAGTGTTGTGCTGCACTTAATCCTTAGCACTGTGAATTATAACTGTTTAACCTCTACACCGCGGGGATGTTGGAGGTTTTCCGTGTCATTCCCGCGGGGATATTCACGCTCCGACTGACTTTTTAAAAATATTTGCCAAAAATCAGTTATTAGTCCTAGAATATTATAATTATATATGCATATGGAACATACCTTCAGCTTTCTTCTGGGATGTTTTTTTTAGCACTCATCGACTACCATAGGACTAGTGGAGACTTCTGAAGTTGAGTAACTAAGTCTCCACTTTACACTTCCCGACATCCCCTAATCTGAATCCCACTGCCAGATATTATCACTAGAAACACTATTCAATGATTTCCATGTAGTTTGGAATCCATACTAAAAAAAAAAAAAAACGCTGTGAAAGCAATGTAAAAAAACGAGCGCGTACGAGCCTCCCACTCGTGCTAATTCGCTGCTTGTATTCTCTCATTTTTTACCCATATACACACTCACACTTTATTATTTCTAGTACTTTATTACACTTATATATATCTACAGTCCTTTACCGCTTCCCACACAATGTTTAGTAGGGGTAGAGGACACAGGGCCTTTTATAATAGGCGCAAAAGCGGCAGAAATAGAGGAGCGTCATTTCACCATGAAGGACGGGAGCCTACTGACTGTATCTCGGTAGCAAGAGTTGAAAATGTCAGCTGCTAATGTATATGCTAAGAAATAAGTCGCAGGAAATCTAGACAATTCATAATAAATTAGGTAGTTCCAGGTGAATATAAATATCACTCAGGCTTCACCCTTCCTTTCTTATATACATTTATATTACGAGAGTAGCTCATACGGCATATTTCACGGAAAAAAAAGCAGGGGAAATTAGCGAACGAGAGCAGGTTGGATGTTGCCATGATAATTGGCCAATTCCAGGTGTATGGCACTATCAATTACCTTATTTT
>JAGKTI010002432.1:44233-67126 GCA_018397915.1 Birgus latro
ACCTGGCCACTAATTCAAATTTCACATCATCCACAGTGAGCTCTGCTAAGACTATCTTAATCAAAACTGGCATGATGGAACTGGCAAAGGAATTTTTATGATGTTAATAGATCTTGTAGAAAAACAGTGAAGTGTATCACTTGACCACCACTTTCCCAGTCCAAGACACCATCTATCATGTAAGTTCTAATTTACCTAACCTTTAGTTCTCCCTCACAGCACAGATGAAGTACGTCAGTCTAAAGGTAAATTTTTATGTTTTTTCTGGCTACTGTATACCCTCCATCTACTCACCTGAATACACTGTAACCTTCAGGTAGCTACACTGAATGACTAACACAATAGTTTTCTGTAACATGAGAAACCACTTACTAGTCTGGAAGGCAACCATATATATAACCAACTAATGGATGCCTGATGGTCTAAAGTACTCCACCAAATATGGTCCATTATAGTTCAAATCTGAAGGATGGCTGGGTATACTGCCTACACAATGCCACTCGGGGATGAGTGACTCGCCACTCTCACTTTAATTTAAAGGTCATGGATAAGTTGCCCAATCCTGTGCCCCTACACTCTTGATGGGGCAAACAATGGATAGTCTGGTAACTGCCAGGAAATCTTATTTTGGCTTAGGAGTGAATCTAAGGCTGAGTTTCAAAAAAATAATCTTTAACAGCCCCTTCATCCATCAGACACCATTATTTAATTCTAGTTCATTCCTTCATTTGTTTAGAAAGGTTCCAACATGACTGCATGTGTTGGCCTTCATCACCTAAAGACAGCATTCCATGCTACTCGATCTCTGGCAGCCTCTCTATCAGTCCCTTATCCCTGAGGTCACACTCTATGACTTCATCCCAGGTCTTTTTCAGTCTGCAATCTCACTCCAAAGAGTTGTAACACAGAAGAATTTTGACAAAAGTTTGACGGGAGACAGGGAGAGCCCATGTAAGCAGCCTT
Source organism: Birgus latro (assembly GCA_018397915.1). Taxonomy (NCBI): domain Eukaryota; kingdom Metazoa; phylum Arthropoda; class Malacostraca; order Decapoda; family Coenobitidae; genus Birgus; species Birgus latro. The sequence continues at coordinate 45,197 of JAGKTI010002432.1, forward strand.
GACTGATCTCATCCTCTTAATCTCTGTCTACTCAAGGAGTGGGAGGCCTTGGTACAGCTCTCAATGAATTAAGATACAGGAGAAAGTTCTAGAAGGTATGATTAGAGAAAGAGTGAATATTGATGAGATTCAGTTTGGGTTTATGCCAGGCAGGGGGAACACTGATGCCATATTCACTGTTCAACAGCTTCAGGAAAAATATATTGGAAAGAAAAGGAAATTGTATTTTGTTTTTTGAATTGGAAAAGGCCTTTGACAGAGTCCCTAGAGAGGTGGTGAAGTGGGCAATGAGAAAGCTAGGGTTGGAAGAGTGGCTGGTTAGGGTGGTTATGGCCATGTACATGGGTGCTTGCACCCAGGTAAGAGTGAATGGAGTTTTGAGTGATGAGTTTTCCGTGAATGTTGGTGTGCATCAGGGGTCAGTTTTGAGTCCCTTGTTGTTTATCATGGTACTTGAAGCCCTCTCACGTGACTTCAGAGATGGACTCCCGTGGGAGATGTAGTATGCTGATGATTTGGTGTTGATTGCAGAGAATGAAAAATATGAAAAAGAGGCGGAGGAAAGATTTAAGAAATAGAGAGATGGTACGGGGCACAAGGGCTTAAGAGTAAATGCAGATAAAACAAAAGTGATGATATCTAGGGTTGGTGGCGGTACAATCAGAGGAGAGGAAGAGTGGCCATGTGCAGTTTGCCACAAAGGTGTGGGAAGTAATTCCATCTTGCAGTGTTTGTGATAAATGGGTGCACAAGAGATGTAGTGGTATCAGAGGTAGACTGCGAGCTAATGCTGATTTTGTGTGTGCAGTGTGTCAGGGAGAGCAGGTGGAGAGTGTCAGGTGTGAAAGCATTGAACTTGCTGGTGAGTCTCTTGAGTGTGTGGATGAGTTTTGTTATTTGGGAGACATGTTATGTGCCGGAGGTGGGGCTGGAGCTAGCTCGGTTGCTAGGGTGAGAAGTGGTTGGAAGAAGTTCAGGGAGCAGTTGCCTCTCCTGACATTGAGAGGACTCTCCTTATGTGCTAAGGGGTCTTTGTATGCAGCATGTGTTAGGAGTGTGATGCTGTATGGTAGTGAGACCTGGGCAGTAAAGGAAGAGGATATTCGCAGGCTTAAACATACAGAAATGACAATGATTAGGTGCACGTGCAGTGCGTCCCTGCGTGCAGGGCCTGGGGGGGCTGGGTTTACGATGGAAGAGTTGAGAGGTAAGATGGGACTGAAGTTTACTGGTGTTGTGATGAGGAGAGGTAGGCTGAGGTGGCTTGGACATGTGGAGAGGATGGGGGATGATAATTGGGTGCAGAGGGTAAGAAGTATTAATATTGGGGGAGGGGTTGGGAGGGGCAGACCGAGAAAGACATGAGACAAGGTCATTAAGTGTGACCTCAGGGTTAAGGGATTGAACAGGGAGGCTGCCAAAGATCGAGCAGCATGGAGAGCCGCCATTAGGTGACCAAGGCCGATGCATGCAAGCATGTTGGAGCCTTCAAAAATGAAACGAAGAGACCAAGAGGAACTACCAGAAGACCAAATGGTAACAAGGAAGGAACCATGGGAGAAGACACAAATAATGTGTACAGGGGAGTTTTGACAAACAACACAAGTCACATCCGTAACTGCACCCCAAGTTGTGCTCACTATCCTGATTCTAAAGAACACTCCTGCCAAAGCGCATAAGCATACTATCAAGGAAAGAGATTGGGGACAAGCAGGCAGGGATCATGGGAGATGACACCTGCAGGAAGGTGAAGTCACAGACTGAGATCTCAAGGTGTGTCTGAAGTCACAGGCGCCCACAAACAAGGACCAGAAACTGAAACTATCTATTGCCAGGCACCTTAATCCTGTAAGGGATGTTCACAAACAAATTGCCTCCATGTTCCCATGTCCAATGCCATTTTACTGCCCTGCTCCCAACTCATACTCCCATCTCTCATATACCTCTCCACTCCATCCCTCCATCTCATCCTCGGCCTCCCCCTCTCCACCTCACTTGCATACACTCCCCTTGTTTGTCTCTCACTCTCCACCCTCTCCACGTGGCCAAACCACCTCAATGAATTTCTCCTAACACTTTCTATCACATCCACATCCACACCACAATGCTCCATCACTTCCTCATTTGTCCATCTGTCTCTCCACATAACACAACATGCTCCTCTCAAATAACTCATTTCCAATGCTCTCATTCTTGACTTGTTTCCTTCCAACAAGGTCTAAGCTTCACTTCCATACGTTAGGGTTGGATCACAATACTGTTATGCAGCGACTTTTTACTTCCATGCTCACTTCCCTGTTTCTTATCATTCCTTTCAAGGACCAGCAACCTTTCTTCCTTGTTGTACCCTTTCAAGCACTTCACCCTCTAAACATTCATCCATCCTTATTCATCACAATACCCAGGTACTTAAACATACTCACATTTTCCATTTCCTCCACATCCAACCTCACTGCACATTCAGTGGCTTCCTTTCTCTCGAAGACCATAACTTTAATCTTCCCTACATTCACATTTAGATTCCATTTCTTACACACACTCCCAAACTCATTCACCAAGCCTTGCAGTTCCCCTTCACCTTCACTTAACAATACAGTATCATCTGCAAACAACAGTACAAGGAGTTTCCAAACATTGCCTTCTTTCATTAGGGTCACTCCAACATCCACTGCCCTACCTTGTATCTCTTATAACCCCATCTATATAAAGACTGAACAACGATGGAGACATGACATATCCCTGTTTCAATCCAACATTAAAATTGAAAAATTCAATCAACTCACTATCCCCACGCACTGCAGCCTTAGTCACCTCATACATACCCTTGACAGCATTTGACAACTTCCCATTTACTCCTTATATTCTTAATATTTTCCACATTCCTTGTCTATTCACCCTGTCATATGCTTTCTCCAAATCCATGACGGTCACATGCAAGTTCTTTCCCTTCTCTAGAAACTTTTCCATGAATGACCTAAGAATGAATATCTGATCTAGGCAACTTCTTCCCTTCCCAAAACCTCCCTCTTCTTCACTACCTAATTCCACTGCTATTTCTCTAATTCTGTCAATCAGTATCCTACCATACACATTTCCTATTACAATACAATTGCACCTATGATTAAAACACATTTCTTTTTCCTCCTTTCCTTTGTACAGGGGAATAATTATTCCTGACTTCCAATCCTCCGGGACTCTTCCTTCCTCCCAGGCCATCAGCAGCACATCTTCCATATCCATTCTGCTACTAGCTCTCCCCCATACTTCAGCATTTTACCACACACTCCACCAATTCCTGGGGAATTTCCCATTCTGACTTTCTTCATTGCCTCCACTACTTCCATCCTACTGATTTCTTCTGCTCTTCTCACATCCCTGATTTTCCCAGCCATTCCCCAGCCACTTATCCTTGCATCACTTTCATTCTCTATGTTTAACTGTTCTCGATTAAAGTTGTGGTAGGTGGGGGTGCTCACCATCCACTCACTCAATGTAGTCTATGGTTAACTGTTCTTGATTAAAGTTGTGGTAAGTGGGGGTGCTCACCATCCACTCACTTAATGTAGTGCTGCTCTCAGGTTCTGCCCTTTCCTCTCCTCCATCCTTCTTTCTTTCCATCCTCTTCTTTCTTTCCTTCATTCTTTCCTCGTCCTTCTGCCTCTGGGTGACTTTACACTCCCTCTTCAGTCTGTCTTTCCTTCATTCTTTCCTTTTCCTTCTGCCTGTGGGTGACTCTACACTGAGTGACAAGCCAAATGGTTTCCTGTACACCAGGAAACCATTTACTCTGCTGGGTGGTAACCATACAACCAAATTATGGCGCTGGGTGGTTAAGTGGGTAATTACGGCACTCCAATCAGATTGAGCCAGTGAAGGTTTATATCCAAGGGATGGTTGGGGTTTATTGCTTACATAATGCCACTCAGGGATGAGTGAGGCTGGTCACTCTCATCTTAAATGTCACGACCAACTTGCCTAGCCCCAGGCTCCTACACTCTTCATGGGGCTATGTAGGATTGAATGATGGATGGATGAAAGTGTTCTCTCCATCTGCTCACATTTTCTCCCTTCTCCACTAACAATCTACTATTCTCAACTTTCACTCTCCGATTAGTGTCTTTATCACTCTGTCTTACTCCCTTTTCCTCTTTCCAGAACATTTTCTTACATTCCCTCAACTTTACACTCAAATTCCTTTCAAAATCCTCATCCACTATCTTCTTACTCTCTCTTACTAAACTTTTCACCTCTCTCTTGCTCTCTATATATAACTTTCTCTTCTGCCTCTCAACATCCTCCGTGCCCAAGCTCCCAATCATTTACTATATGCTTTCTTCTTTTGTGCCACAGCTTGTCTCACCTCTTCATTCCACCATGCTGTTCCTTGCACCCTCTTCTGTCATCTGTTCACCTCACACACTACTTCACATGTTGCACTGATTTCTTCTGTGAATATCTTGCACACACTTTGCACCTCCCCCATATGCTGCAAATCACATTTACCCCAATGCTCCTCCACTTCTATCTATCTACCTATCTATCAGTCTGTATCTCGACTCCATGTGGTGCACTGCAGAGATTGTGTGTAGGGTGAGAAGTGCTTTGCAAGTGTGACTGTTGTGTTGGTGTGGCTTTGGATGTGTGCGTGTCATCTGTGAACCAAGTTCTCTCTTATATTCTGCCATTTTCCCATCTACCCTCTTTGTATGGACTACAGGTATACACTGGCTGAACAATGCTATCTATCTATCTATCGATCAGTCTGTATCTCCACTCCACCAACATGTGGTGCTCTGCAAATACTGTATGTAGGGTGAGAAGTGCTTTGTAAGTGTGATTGTTGTGTTGGAGTGGCTTTGGATGTGTGTGTGTCATCTGTGAACCAAGTTCTCTCTTATATTCTGCCATTTTCCCATCTACCCTCCTTGTATGGACTCCAGATATACCCCAGTCGAACAATGCAATTCTTTAAGTAAAAACTCAACGTTGGGCAGGGTATCATACCTCGGGGTAGCTTTAACATGTAAAGTATTGGGATGCATTTTTCAAACTTGGGTTTCCCCCCCCCAACCAAGTCCTAAACCCACCCAAATGAGTCTGAAAACAAGATTAAGGCCAACCTAATGGCCTAACAGCTGTAAAAGAAGCTAACATAAGCCAAACACCTGTAAATAACTCACTAAAACCAACAAATAAAACATGAAAAGCATCAAATATACGTCTGGAAAAAATCAAGCTAAGTAAACTGTACCCCAAAATGACAATATTCACCCCACCAATGGCTAAAATACATTAATTTAAGTCTAAAAACAGTTTAAAATCAACTTAAACACAATTGTAGTCTCAAATATCATCAATATCAGTAAACAAAAAAAAATAAAACCCATCGTTACACCAGGGTTTGGCCATCGTCACGCGGGGTATGGTGGTATTTATACTGCCATTGTTAAGTTGGGGTACCGCATCTAGGGGTATTGTATATCAAGGTATACTTGTATTTCTTCCTGTCCTTCCCTCTTTCTAATCCTCTATTTCATTTGAACCTTGACTTTTGCCACCACCACATAGTGGTGAGAAATCCACTCCCCCAAACAATGTATGCCCTTGCATCCATTACACATGTTCTCATTCTGTCATCCACACACACATAATCAATCTTTGCCTTCCATTCATTGAGTTCACCATCTACCCTTCTCATCACTCGCCACATATGCTGTACCTGTGGATCATTTTGTGACTAAAGAGAGTATTGACTATCATCAACCCCTCCCTGCATAAATGTTGAGTAGAGCACTGCCAATTTCATCCACACCCCATTCTCCAACTGCTCCATCCACCTTCGCATTCCATACTTTTCCATTCATATAACCAAACAAAAACACTCTCATTTCCTTCAAACTTTTCCAAGCACACATCCACATTTGCCCATAACTCTTCTTTCACTCTACTTGCACGATCTTGCACTGGAACATACACATACACAACTGCCCACATTTGCAGTCCTAATTTCAATCTTACCCACACAATCTTTGAGCCAACTGATCCATACTCTCTCATATTCTCCTTCCATCTCTTGCACACAACAGTACACCCCCTCCAAAAAAAAAAAACACAATTCATCAAAGAACAAAACATACACACTGTCATCTTCCAAGAAACAAAACTCCGCAGAACACAAAAAACATCTACATTTCATAATTTCAACACCATCATCCAAGCCGACAACAGTGGCAGTGGATTCATCACCCTGGTACACCAATCCATCAACTTTTCAGATGCTAGCACTCACACAAAATCACTTCTCCCCCAGCATGAAATCACACCAGAGTTCATCATCATCCAGACCTCCTTTCCCATCCTAAGGCTGGATAGGAGTAGCAAAGTCCAGACAGCCCAAAATTGCCTAATCCAATGGGCCACGCTACCATTCACTCATCATTCAGGCCCCGGGAATCCTGGCTCTATTGATAAGCCAAAAACTTTCACCACATTCAGCAGCTTCACAAAAACGTGTCCGACAGAATTAATCTGAACGCTGTCATGTTAAAATGGGATGCCAAATCCCTGCCCATGCAATTCCTTTCCCAACATTCATCCAACTAGCTCAATCTCATCAGTGCCCTGGCCTCACCGACTTCCATACCTCTCTTCCTCACACACTCATCCACCATATCTATCCACCTTCTTCTTAGTCTACCTTACAGTTGTTCCCTAGGCAGTCTGGCCGAACAGCCCCGAGTCCCTAAGGAAGGCCATGACAGAGACCAGGCTTTCCCACAGAGCTCTCAAGGAGTGTATGTTGTGTTGTTGGCGTAGGTGATTGTGTGCAATGCAGTCTTCCATGATGTGCTTAATAGTATGGGGTGCTGTGTTACATCCTGGACGGGCGTCAGCGACGGAGTCATCCAGCCTCTTCTGATAACTCAAGAGGGCTGGATGATGCCCACATCTCAGCCTGCCCAGGTGGACCCTGTCCTCACGAGGGAGATAGGATTCAGAAGATGGATATCAGGAGGCCGTGTATGCAGCTGTGTGTTGTCTTTGAGTGACTGAATGGAATGGCGAGTGATTTGACTATGAATATGCTTCTGGAAGCTGGAAGAGATGATAATATTTGTGTATGATATCGTGTGCTGGGTGTTGTTTTGATGTTCCTTGGTGTGTGTGGATGTGCTGCCATGTAGTGTGGTAGATGTTCTGGGTTTGTGGAGGCTGCAGCGAGAGTTTGGATGCCTCTCATGTCTAGAGAATCCTTGACCTTGAGGACTTTGGTTTCTTGGTTTAGGTGGTCTGTAGATGTAGTAGCTGTGCAGCCTGAGATTATTTTTAAGGCCTTGTTTTGTATGGTCTGAAGAGTGTTGTAGTATGTTTTAGTGAGGTTAAGAGCCCAAGCAGGGCTTGCATAATTCATCACTGAACGTATATATTGTTTGCATACTGTGGTGCTGGTTTCTTTGTTGTGTCCAAATGTTGTATGGGCAAGTGACTTCAAGGCATTGAGTGTAGGTGTTAATTTATTTTTGATGTTTGTGATGTGTTGTTTAAATGAAATTGACGTATTGTATGTTACACCAAGGATTTTACACCCAAGGGGCAGAAATAGTCAGCACGGGCTCCGTGCAAGATGGGCACACCTGTGTCTTTTCCACACGCCCCTCTCACAGTCAGGTAACTCGCCACCAAGTTATCAGACACGGCGGACTACATCTCCACCGGACAAGCCCTCGCCAGGTTCAGGGTGGGGTTATTTCTATAGCCCCAGGTAGCCAGCAGGAGACAGCCACTAGCTGCTCAGTAGCTGCTTCCCTCCCTCAATCACACCGGGTGACGGCCACAAGTTGCACACACGGGGGGAGACGGCCACAAGCCACTCCCGATACAACCCTAAAAGAAAAGGGGAACAGGTGACGGCCACGAGCCGCTTCCACTAAAACCCCCAAAAGGAGGGGAACAGGTGACAGCGATAAGCCGGACCCCCGGAGCAGCAATAGCCACAAGCCGTGCCTCCGTCAGGAGGGACCCTACACTGGTGACGGCCACAAGCCGCACACCTGCGGGCCCTCCGGGAAGAAGGACCCCGGTGACAGCAACAAGCTGCACCATGGTGACGGCCACCAACCACACCTGCACCCCTGTGACGGCCACAAGCTGCACTCGGGGTGCAGTCCTCGGAGGCCAGGCCCCCTTAAGCGGGTGACGGCCACAAGCCGCACTACGCCCACCGGTAGCCAGGGGCATGAACCCTCAGTGACGGCCACAAGCCGCACAAGGGAGGAGACGGCCACAAGCCGCTCCGCCTTCCGTACTCTAGGGGGCTTGGCGACGGCCACAAGCCGCGCCGGGGAGGGAATGGCAATGTACTGTCCCTCACCCCCTACCTCAGTGCCCTCCCCACCTGAGGATTTCCCGGGCCTGCTGGAGTCTACCTGTAGTGACTCAGGTATCCTCCCCCTTTCTCCTAACAGGGACACCCTCCAGCTTGAACAACAGCTGGAGGAGACCTGGCAAGGCCCTCTGATACCTGGGGTCCTAGCCCTCCAGCTCACCCCTCGGCAGTTCCAATCCCTGCCGGGCTTTTCACCATCGAGCTGCCACAGTCCAACCCAGACGGAGGCTCAGCAAAGGACAGAACGCAGCCCTCGGACCAGCCGAGACATCCCCAGGACCCCGGGACGTGGCCTCCCAAGCCCCACCCGATGACCTCCTGCCCGGCAAAGTGGGCGCCGACAAGCGCTCCTACTCTCCCTGTTCGGGCCCAATCCCTAGGCCTAATCTCGCGGGCTCCCCCCAGGAAGAGCACCCACATCACGCTGCCCTCAGACCACTCCCAGACGAGACAATCACGGCCCGGCCTCCAGACGAGGCCCCAGACGGACAGTCCGGCCTCCTGACGAAGGCCCCTCCGAACGCCCTGACGACCAGCGGCCTTCCGATGCAGGAAGCCACTCTGGGCCCTCCACTACTGTCAGGCCTCACGCTACAGCAAGCCTGAGCTATACCCACCTGTCACAGAGTCCTCCGGCCCTGTCTTATTTGTGTATATAATTTTCTTGTCAAGTATGCCATTGCTGCATTTCACTCAGAATGTAATTTAAGGTAATATACGTGTAAGGTTTGTTGCCCTGTTCCCTTTAGTTGCCTTAAGAGACCCAACACGGTCTGGAAACAGGACCCTGCTCTAGGCTCCGTGTCTAAGGAACGAGAAGTCGTACCCATTCACACACAGCATAACACCATCACAGTAAACTCTCTTCAATTCTTTTGTCCACAGAATTCCTCACTCCGTATCTTTCACAAATCACATTATTTCATATCTTATCCACTTTCTGTACTGCACATAGATTCCTCAGCAGTCCCATCTCCACTGCTTGCACTCTTGACTTTTCATATTCATGCCACACCGTAGTCTCACTCCAATATGTTAAAGTTGGCACTAACACTCCTTCATGTAACATGCATGCAGCTGCAACACTCAAGCCTCTGTTTCTTATCATGGCCTTCATGGCACCAACTACTTTTCTTCCCTGTGTCACTCTACTTTCCACTTCTTTTGCACATTTTCCTCTCTCTTCTATCACTGTACCCATGTTTTGGAACTCTCTCACCAATTCCAGTCCCTCTCCATTGACTGTAACATCACTCTGGGAGTCACCTTCTCTCTCAATAACCATCACTTTATTCTTTTCTACATTTACCCTCAAGGCACAAAGCTCACAGACATCAGCAAAACTTTGCACTAGTCTTCCAAGTTCTTGTTCGGTATTTGCAAGTAGCACTGCATCATCAGCATACAACAAATTTGAGATATTCCATCCATCATCACTCATTACCAATGCCATCCCTCTCTCCATTATTCGTGTTCTTACTTCTCACATCACCCATGGGGAGAACACACAACCCTGTCGCATGCCCACACTGATCGTGAACCATTCACTTAGATGTCCATTAACCCTTACACGTCTTACAACCATCATAAAAACTCTTCACGGCACCTAACACCTTACCATCTATACAGTACATGCACAAAACCTTCCACAATCCTTCTCTGTCTCCATCTACTTTGTTGTAGGCTTTTTCCAGATCCAAAAATGCCTTACAGTCCTTCTCACAAGCCATCTCCACTATCTGTCTCACTGCAAATATTTGATCCACACATCCTCTGCCACTCCTAAAGCCACCCTGTTCATCAGTCACTAGGACTTCTGATATCTCTCTTGCTTTCTCTACAATAATTCTTCCATATACCTTTCCTACAACACTCAATAAACTTATTCCACAATAATTCTTGCACTCACTCTATTTTTGTACAGGGGTACAATCACAGCCTTTTTCCATTCTGCTGGCACAGTTTCACTCATCCATGCCTTCTTACATATCTCCAACAACCATTCATTCTGCTCTCTCCACTACACTTAATCATCTCTGCATACACCTCATCAACCCCAGCTGCTTTCCCATTTTTCAGCCGCTTCACAGCACTCTTCGCCAGTGAGAATGTCACGTTTCCTATCACTGCATTCCTTCTCTGTACACCCCCAAAACCAATCATGTTTATAGTAGCTCTGCTCTCTCTATTCCCATGCATCAGGCTTTCAAAATATTCTTTCCATCTGGTCCTTACTTCATCCCTATGGTTTAATAATCTACCATGTCCATCCTTCACATTTTCGCATTTCTTTCCACTGTCACTTCTCCATTTCCGCAACTCTTTCCAGAATAACTTCCTATTATCTGAGTAATTTGCATTCATTTTTCTTCCTAGATTGTCATTTATCTCCTCCTTTTTCCTCTTTAGTCTATTTATGTGCTTCTTGCTCTCAATATATTCAGTTCTTATTTCAACTGAACCCCTGTCCTGTAACCACTCTAGCCACTTCTTCCTATTTTCCTCCACTACCCTCTTAACAGAAATACAATCAATTAAAATACGTACTGGCAACAAATCACACATAACAATCGTCAATACATACGTTCCCCACCAGTCATCCCCCACAGTACCATACAATTACTCTCCTCAAATACACCACATCACTAACAAACCCAACATCATCCTGAATGGTGATTTCAATGCCAAGATGTAGGCCTGGCATGTCAACAACCATGACACAGACAGAGGGCTGGTACTTCAATCTCAAACAGATAATCTTTTCATCCTAAACACTCTCCATCAGCATACCCATTTCCCACAAAAAGCCCTCTTTCTATCATCATCCCCAGACATCATTTTTTGCTCCTCAAACCTCAGCCTCACAACATCCTGGAGAGTGGTCAAAACCCTTAGCTCTAACCACCTCCCAATTACCATCACTACCAAAACCAGAAGGAACCCAGCAGACCACAGACACACATACACTAATTATAAGAAAGCCAACTGGGAGGCCTTCACAGATAAAACAGAACACTGAAACATTAAAGAGTACACTCATCAAACATCAACAATGCTGTGAACACTTTCAATACAATTATTCAAAATGCAGACAACAGACACATCCCTAGAGGCAACAGAAAAAGACAATCCTAACATCACACCAGAAATTCAAGGCCTTATCAGTCAATACGACACACAGCAACACTCCCCAACACCCCATACACAAGACACCATACAACAAATACAAGAACTCAACACTCAAACAAACAATAAAATATCAAACCAGTAACCACTAAATTGGAATAATTATCTCCAAACACACGATCATACAACAAACACCAGCAAACTCTAAACAGCATTACACTCTCCAACAGCAAAACCCTACACTATCACACATTGCCATCACAACAACAGACACCAAACCCCTCAAACAAACAAGCAAACACTCTTGTCAATCAGTTTTCACACATCGGTCATCTAGACCCCCATAGCGATGACCACGATCATACAATAAACACCAACAAACTCTACAAAACACTAAACAGCATTACACTCTCCAACAGCAACACTACACAATCACACATTGTCATCACAACAACAGACACCAAACTCGTCAAACAAACAACAAGCAAACACTCTCACCAATCACCTGGAGCGGTGGCATCTTCATCGTGGGTCTACCCCTCAGAGGCTGTCGAGGAGGAGAGGAGGACAGCATGGGGGCCAAACCACCGCAACCCCCCCCCTTGGCCCCTCACGAGGCCCGAGAACCAGGGAGTGGCTTCGGTCGCCTGGGCAATTACCACATCTCTCCACACACCACACACAACAACACCATTTTTTCTACACCGAGAAATGACTCCCCGGCGGTCATTTCTCGACGACTTCTTCTCACCGGGAATATTGAGAGCAATCCAGGACCCACCAACAAATATACATGATGGTCTTTGAGAGAAGTGAAGCCAGTGAGTGTACAGTGAGATGGGAAGGATATGGAGAATGTGAGTGAATTTAAGTACTTGGGCAGTGTGATGAGTAAGGATGGTAGTCTGGAGGGTGAAGTGCTCGAAAGGGTACAGCAGGGAAGGAAAGTTGCTGGTTCGTTGAAAGCAGTGATAAGAAACAGGGAGGTGAGCATGGAAGTGAAAAAGTTGTTACATGACAGTATTGTGATACCAACTCTGACAAATGGAAGTGAAGCTTGGACCCTGTTGGAAGGACAGAAGTCAAGAGTGAGAGCAGTGGAAATGAGTTATTTGAGAGGAGCATGTGGAGTCACATGGAGAGACAGACTAACAAATGAGGAAGTGAAGGAGCATTGTGGTGTGGTTGAGGACGTGATGGGAAGCGTTAGGAGAAACACGTTAAGGTGGTTTGGGCATGTGGAGAGGATGGAGAGTGAAAGATTGACGAGGAGAGTGTATGTGAGTGAGGTGGAGGGGGCGAGAGGGAGGGGGAGGCCAAGGATGAGATGGAGGGATGGAGTGGAGAGGTATATGAGAGAGGGGGGTGTGAGTTGGGAGCGTGGTAGTGAAATGGCAGGGGACAGAGTGACATGGAGGCGATTTGATTGTGGCCACCCCGTTCGGGATTGAGGCGTCTGGCAATAGATAGAACATGCTCAAAACCTATTACGTCGAGCCGACAGACAAAGGGTTCAGTTCAGTGCAATTCCTGCAAGAACTGGACCCATTACACTTGCACAACACTTGCATCCAGAAAAGACTACACAAACACCTGGACCTGCTCCTTATGCTCCTTCCCCCAACCCACTAACCTCCTTATCAACCCTACTCCTACTTCTCTCACACCTCCTCAACCTAACCCACCAATCCCCTAACCCCTCCTATCCCACCCCGAACTAATCCACCCCACCCCTTACCTTCACCACAACCTTCTCCTACCCCTTCCCCTCCACCCTCACCACCACCTCCCCTCTGTGCTGCAGCACCAAACACACACCACACACATAACAAACATTCTCCAATTAAACATAGATGGCATAAACACAAAAACAAGAACTCACACAATTCATCAAACAACACAACATACATATTGCCATCTTACAAGAAACAAAACTACACACAACACAAAAAACACCTACATTTCATAATTTCACCACCATCAGATAGGACCAGGCCGATGGTGGTGGCGGTGGACTCATCACCCTGGTACACAAATCTGTAAACTTTTCCGATACCAGTGCACACACACAGTCACTTCTCCCGCCACATGACACTATAACAGAAATACAATCAATTAAAATAAGCACTGGTAACAAATCAAACATGACAATCACCAACATATACATTCTCCCCCAATCATCCCCCACAGTACCAAACAATTACTCTCCACAAATACACCACATCACTAACATACCCATCATCCTGGGTGGTGATTTCAACGCCAAGGCATTGGCCTGGTATGTCAACAACCCTGACACAGAGGGCTGGCACTACAAATCCAGACATATCACCTTATCGTACTCAATCATCCCAATCTTCATACCCATATCCCACACCAAGCCCTCTTCCTCCCATCATCCCCAGACATTACCTTCTGTTCCCCAAACCTCGCCCCCATAACTTCCTGGAGAGTGGTCAGAGCCCTACCACCTCCCGATCATCATCACTACCAAAAGCAGAATCACCCCAGCTGGCCACAGACACACTTACACTAATTATAAGAGAGCCAACTGGGAGGCCTTCACAACTTAAACAGAACAACACTTTGAAACATTAAACAGTACATTCATCACAAACATCAACACCATTGTGCACACTTTCAATACAATTATACAAAACACAGACAAAAGACACATTCACAGAGTAAACAAAAAAAGACAAAACCCCAATTTCACACCAGAAATTCAAGGCCTCATCAGACAACGGGACACAGCATAACACTCCCGAACACCACATACGCACGACACCATACAACAAATACAAGAACTCAACACTCAAATAAACAATATCAGAACAGCAAACACTAAATTGGAATAAGTACCTCCAAACACTTGATCACAAAACAAACACCAGCAAACTCTACAAAACACTAAACAGCATCACACTCTCCAACAGCAACACTACACAATCACACACTGCCATCACAACAACAGACACCATTCCTTCAAACAAACAACAAGCAAACACTCTCATCAATCACTTTTCACATGTCAGCCATCTAAACCCTCATCGTGACGACCGACGTATCATCCGACGTAAGAGACAGTTCCCCACAGACCCAGACTTCGCACCTTTCACTTACAACCAGACGAAGCACATCATCAGCAACCTCAAGCACTCATCTGCCTGTGGACTAGACAACATAAGCAACATACACCTTAAACACATTGGACCACAAGGCATACAAACACTCACCAACATATCAAACTACAGCTACTCACATAGCATAATACCCAGCATCTGGAAGCATGGCATATCATCACTATCCCTAAACCCAACAAAGACCCCACATTACCTTCCTCACACCACTCCATCACACTCCTCTGCACCCCCTCCAAAGTCACTGAAAGGCTGGTACTACAACTAGTTACACCTCACACACCCCTAGCCCCATCACAACATGGTTTTAGGCCACTACACTCCACAAACACTCTTCTTACAGACCTCACACAGAGAGTTTTTGATGGTATGAATTCAGCTAGGCCACCATATAGAACACTCCTTGTCACACTAGAAATTATTAAAGCTTTTGATTCCATGCCTCACCACAACCTCAGAATCAAAATATTCAACACAAAAAGATGGCTAGCAAACTACTTAGCAGGGAGATATGCACATGTAACTTTTGCTGGTCAGTCCTCGAACATCAGAAACTTCACAAATGGTGTCCTCCAAGGATCTGTCTTGTCTCCTACACTCTTCAACCTATATATGCATGACATACCCACACCCCACACACAACAAATACACATAGCTTCCTATGCAGATGACATAACACTTACATGCACACACCAAAATGCAAACACAGCCACACAAATCCTCCAACCTTACCTCAACACACTACATGAATGGTTCACAACAAACAGACTCAAAATAGCCCCAGCCAAATCTACAGTGACTCTTCTCACAAACTGGACAGCAGAACATAGTCACATTCCACACCTCACCATAGACAACATTCCCCTACCACACACACACACACACACACAAAATCCTTGGTGTAACATACAATACATCAATGTCATTTAAACAACACATCACAAACATCAAAAATAAATTAATTAACACCTAGACT
This sequence comes from Birgus latro, assembly GCA_018397915.1. Lineage (NCBI taxonomy): Eukaryota > Metazoa > Arthropoda > Malacostraca > Decapoda > Coenobitidae > Birgus > Birgus latro. Next base: position 60,825 of record JAGKTI010002432.1, read on the forward strand.
CAATGCCTTGAAGTCACTTGCCCATACAACATTTGGACACAACAAAGAAACCACCACCACAGTATACAAACAATATATACGTTCAGTGATGAATTATGCAAGCCCTGCTTAGGCTCCTAACCTCACTAAAACACACTACAACACTCTTCAGACCATAAAAAACAAGGCCTTAAAAATAATCACAGGCTGCACAGCTACTACACCTACAGACCACCTACACCAAGAAACCAAAGTCCTCAAAGTCAAGGATTATCTAGACATGAGAGGCACCCAAACTCTCGCTGCAGCCTCCACAAACCCAGAACATCCGCTACACTACATGGCAGCACATCCACACACACCAAGGAACATCAAAACAACACCCAGCACACAATATCATACACAAATACCATCATCTCTTCCCCCCTGCCCACCTCAAACCAGCTTCCAGAAGCATATTCATAGTCAAATCACTCGCCATTCCATTCAGTCACTCAAAGACAACACACAGCTGCAAACACGGCCTCCTGATATCCATCCTTCTGAATCATATCTCCTCCGTGAGGACAGGGTCCACCTGGGCAGGCCGAGATGTGGGCATCATCCAGCCCTCCTGAGTTATCAGAAGAGGCTGGATGACTCAGTCGCTGACGCCTGTCCAGGATGTAACACAGCATCCCATACTATTAAGCACATCATGGAAGACTGCATTGCACACCATCACCTATGCCAACAACACAACATACACTCCTTGAGAGCTTTGTGGGAAAGCCTGGTCTCTGCCATGGCCTTCCTTAGGGACTCGGGGCTGTTCGGCCAGACTGCCTAGGGAACAACTACTACTACTACTACCAATCACGTTTCACACGTCAGTCATTTAAACCCCCACTGCGACAACCAACATGTCATCTGGTGCAAGGGACAGTTCCCCACAGACCCAGACTTTGCACCCTTCACTTACAACCAGATGAAGCACATCATTAGCAACTTGAGCACTCATCTGCCTGTGGCCCAAACAACATAAGCAACATACACCTTAATATCTTGGACCACGAGGCATACAGGAACTCACCAACATATCAAACTACAGCTACTCACACAACAATACCCAGCATCTGGAAGCATGGTACTATCATCCCCATCTCCAAACCCAACAAAGACCCCATGTTACCTTCCTTACACCTCCCCATCACACTCCTCTGCACCCCCTCCAAAGTTACTGAACGACTGGTATTAATTAGTAACACCTCACATCCCTCGAGCCCCATCACAACATAGTTTTAGGCCAATACACTCCACAAACCCTCTTCTTACAGACCTTACAGAAAGTTCTGGAAGGCATCAATTCAGCTAGGCCACCCCACAGAACACTTCTAGTCACACTAGACAATAGCAACCCTTTTGATGCCATCCCCTGCCACAACTTCACAAACAAAATATTCATCACAAACATGCACAATAACACAAAAAGGTGGCTGGCAAACTATACAGCAGGCAGATGTGCACATACAACATTTGCTGGTCAGTCATCGAACATCAGAAACTTCACAAACAGCATCTTTCAAGGATATATTTTGTCCCCTACACTCTTTAACCTATGCATGCATGACATACCCACACCCCACACACCACAAATATACACAGCTTCCTATGAACAAGACATGACACTTACATGCACACACCAAAATGCAAACACAGCTGCACACATCCTCCAACCTTACCTCAACACACTACACGAATGGTTCACCACAAACAGTCTCACAATAGCCCCAGCCAAATCTACAGTGACCCTTCTCACAAACTGGACAGCAGAACATAGTCACATTCCACACCCCACCAAACACAACACTCCACTACCACACACACACAAAATCCTTGGTGTAACTTACATCAATGCCATTTAAATAACACATCACAAACATTAAAAATAAACTAAGACAAGACTCAACGCCCTAGGATCACTTGCCCATGCAACATTCGGACACAACAAAGAAACCACCAACACGTACACAAACAATATATACATTCAGTGATGAACTACACAAGCCCTGCTACGGCTTCTAATCTCACTGAAACACACTACAGAACATACAGAACAAGGTCCTACAAATAATCATGCTGCACAGATACTACACCTACAGACCACCTACACCAGGATACCAAAGTCCTCAAAGTCAAGGATCATCTAGACATGAGAGGCACACAAATTTTTGCTGCAGTCTCCACAAACCTACACCATCCACTACACTACATGGCAGCACATCCACCCAAACCAAGGAACATCAGAACAATACCAAGCACACGATATCATACACAAATATTGTCATCTCCCTCACCTTGCCCATCTCAAACCAGATTCCAGAAGCATATCCATGCTCAAATCACTTGCCGCTCCATTCCGTCATCAGAAAACAACACACACACAGCTGCATGTACGGCCTCCTGATGTCCACCCTTCTGAATCCTACCTCCCTCGTGAGGACAGGGTCAACCGGACCAGGCTGAGATGTGGGCATCATCCAGCCCTCTTGATTTATTAGAAGAGGATGACTCCATCACTGATGCCTGTCCAATATGCAATGCTGCACCCCATACTATTAAGCACATTATGGAAGCCTGCATTGCACACAATGGCCTGCACCAGTAACACAACATACACTCCTTGAGAGGTCTGTGGGAATGTCCTGTTACGGCTGTGGCCTTCCTTAGGGACTAAGGACCGTTTGGTCAGACTGCCTAGGGAACAACCACTACTACTACTACTACATACTCCTTCTTTTGCGCTCTCATTCTCACCTACTCCTGCACATATACCCCATCCATACTCCTACTCTTTCACACTCTCACCTCTCCATTTAGTCTTAGTCATTCCACATATGTCCATTTGTGCACCCTCAAGCACCATATACTGTATGTCTACTTTTGCACCCTCAAGCACCTGGACAATCTCTCTCTTTCAAGTCATCATTCGCACCCCTTACATTCCACGTCGCAATTCGTGCCATGTCCTTGGTTCGGTTCTTAGTCATCACCTGTTGGTCAGTCCTGACCCGAGGCTTCTTGTTTTTTTTATTTTTAGTTAGTTTTTTTTTGGGGGGGCACTAACCCTCCGCCAACCCACTTGCTGTCATGCAAGGAACACGTGTTGGTTGGTTATAAGTTTACCACCCTGCATTGTACATGATTTCCTGGTTTACAGCAAATACAACTTGTTTTCCTAAACTTTAGAGCAGTTTCATTACTTCCCCCCCCCCCAAGCATCTCTTCTCAATCTGCTGCTTGCATCAACCTTTTCCGTTAAATGACATTATGTAGTAATGGACAGGGATAAATGAAGCTACTCTTGAAACACAAGCATTTTTTAACTAAGTCACAAAGCCATATAATTGACACTGTAAGGCCGTCATTTCAGTGCCATCCCTAATGAATGGAAAGATACAGGATTAATTTTATTACATATAAAATATGTATGCCCACACCCTTAACTTCAAAGATGTTAAGGTTTTAGTAAAGAAAACAAAGTAAATGATATAAGAATATCTTTCATAAATTTACATAAAAGATCCTCACCTTTCTCTTTCTCCTGCTGTTTTTTCCTGGCATCTTCTGACTTCTGAAGTGATGCCATCTTAGCCTGGAAGCGTAACTCATCCTCTCGTTCTGCATTGTACACAACTGAAGTGTTGGGAACAACCACAACTGCCACACGCTCCACAGATGCCACCCATGAATCATTGTAAATGTCCTTCCATGGGATTTTTAATGTCAGACGTCCTGGGGAGTACCATAAGTTAATAAAAGATCCTTAATACAGTAATCTTCCCACTATCCGACCTAACAGAGCCAAAGGCATAACCGGAAAGTGGTCTTGTCCGGATAGTGGCCCTGAAGCTCCAGCACTGGTCATTCATGACCCTAACCTAACCTAAATCAGAAAACCACCTACCTACCTCCCTACCGGACATGCATAGCACTTATTTAAGTCCCTTTTCACATAAATAATGCACACAAAGCACGAATGAATTGAATTTTAACCAAAAAATGATGATTTAGAGGTGAGTAAGGCATAGGTGCTCACAACTTGCCAGCAAGTGTAAGTATCAGACATGGAAATCACTATGAAAATCACCCTTTCTCACATTCTATGCATTAAATAATGAACACAAAGCATGAAAACATTGAATTTTAACCCAAAAATGATGAATTTGAGGTAAGTAAGGCATAGGTGTTCACGAGTTGGCAGCTTAGTGTAAGTAAGTATCGGACATTGCAATCACTATGAAAATCATCATTTCTCACATCTTATGCACTAAAATATGGGATACAAAGCATCAAATAAATAAACTGTTACCAGAAAAATGATGATTAAGAGTTGGGTATGGCAAAGGTGTTCAATGTTCACCAACAGCACTGGTCATTCTTGATCCTATCCTAACCTAACCTAAATCAGAAACCCACCTACCTACCTACCTCCCTACCGGACATGCATAGCTCTTATTTAAGACCCCATTCACATAAATAATGGACACAAAGCATGAATTAATCGAATTTTAACCAAAAAATGATGATCTTGAGGCACATAAGGCATAGGTGTTCACGAGTTGGCAGCTTAGTGTAAGTATCGGATGTGGCAGTCACTATGAAAATCATCATTTCCCGCATCTTATGCACTAAAATATGGGATACAAAGCATCAAATAAATAAACTGTTACCAGAAAATTATGATTTAGAGATGAGTAGGGAAAAAATGTTCACCAGTTGAGTAGATAGTGAACATATGTAAGAGACATGGTAATCACTGAGAAAATCATCTCTTTCACAGCCTGTGCATTCAAATATGGGACACAAAGCATGAAGTAAATAAAATGTAACCAGAGAATGAGGATTTAGAAGTGATTATGGAAAATATTTAGCAGTTGATAGTGTACTTACATGTCCATGGTGGTTGTTAATGAATATTACCCCTGTCAGGGGAAATTTATGTATTCATCCTGGCGAGGTCACCAGATGTCAGGGGAAATTTAGGTTTTTCAAAAGGATAAGTGTATAATTCAAAAGAATAATGTGATATTGTATAATTCGAGTATACACTATATAGCTATGTGTGCTAAGAATGACTATCGAGTCATTTACTACGAGAGAATAGACTCGTGAAATCAAGCAGCGATTTCACTTTATGCTGGCTTACTTCGCCAATTCTCTAGAGTCGAGAATTTATAGACTCTCTCAACGGTACGCAGCAGAGACTAGATGCTCAAGTAGGCTGTAATATTGTACCGTTGGCCTCTGAGAAAGTTAGTTTCTTCCCTTAACAATCAAAAAATGATAATAAAGATAAACAGGATCTTGGCTGAGCCAAACTCCTAGCTAGCACAACGGATTTAAGGATTAATGCCAAAAGCTGGCCTAAGTACCAGTCGTGATTTAATACAAAGAGTTGTGCTAACGTGGAGTAGCAAAACTGTATTAAATGTGGGAAAATTAAACACGACTGTTACATTTAACAAAGCTCAAGAAAACGAACTGTAAATTTATTAAATACAAGCAAATAAATTTACGTTACATGACTCCAATTCAAATCAAAGGAAGGGAAATGCACTCACTCACTCAGGCAAACAGCTAAATATCTCAAAGGCTTAAGCCTAGGAAAACAAGAAAATACTAATCAGTATAGATGAGACTGTGCTGTAGTCGATCACCAAGGATTGGTGGGAGCTCGGGAACACACGCCGATACAAGCCGAGATCTGAAATCGCTAAGAAAAACGATCACTCGAGCTTTCGTATGGGCACAACCCGCTCGTTCCGTGGCTAGACAGACTGAGCTCTGATTTGAATACGCGGTGCGAGAGCGTGTGAAGGGGCGCGGCCGGCGTGTAACGGCTCAGAGTGGGGCCGACAATTCAAAAATTATCGCTCAGAGGAACGCACCACCCGCACATAAAAACAATCACTCGCGGAAGAATGACGAAAGTTTTGACAACTTGATGCGAATACAAGCACACAAGCGGACGGTTTGAGAGAATGAGCGAAACATCGTACATTTCATAATTATTCGTTCCTCCCGCAAAATCACTCGGTCACAATTTACTTAACATGATTTTACGATGTAGAAAATTCGTGACAACCCCCACCTCTAAGGTTTTTACAGTGGTCATAATTGCTCTTGAAGCATGTCCAGTAATCCAGTGTTTAACTACACTTAATCCTTAGCACTGTGAATTATGAATGTTTAAACAAGAATGAAAATACCGCAAGCGATCCAGCAACCATTCACTTCTCATGGGAGTTGAGAGACAACTAGGAGGGGGGGAGGGAAGGGGG
>JAGKTI010002433.1:0-10384 GCA_018397915.1 Birgus latro
CGGTGAATAAATTGAATAATGTCGGAATAAATGATTGTTACATTGCACAGCCATTCAGCCGTCGTTCATTTTATTCTTGCAGTGACCTGATGACTTTATTCAGCCTAGGGTAGGCTTTTCAAACTGAGTCTGATACAGCATTAATAAACTCTTGAGTACGAGAGGCTGCTCGTAAGATAAAATCGCTAGATATCAGTAAGTATAAGATAAGAAGGATGCCTATCTGGTCTAGGGGATTACACGAATCTTTATCTAACCACGGTTTACGTACCCAACACATTTCATACAGAAACAGCAATGATTAGATGGATGTGTAATGCATCCTTGAATGAGCGGCCTGGAGGGGGGGGGAGTAGGTTTACGACTGAGTTGAGGGAAGTAATGGGACAGGAGTGTAATGGTGGTGTGATGAGGAAGGGTAGATTGAGATGGTTTGGACATGTGGAGAAGATGGAGGATGACAGTTGGGTGCGGAGAGAGACACAAGTGTGAAGGTCGGGGGTAGGGCTACGAGAGTGAGACCGAAAAAGGCCTGGGATGAGGTCATAGTGAGCTCAAGGATAAAGCCCCGCACAGGGAGGCTGCAAAAGATCGAGCAGTGTGGAGAGCCGCCATTAGGTGACCAAGGCCGACGACGCATGAAAGCGTGTTTGATCCTTTATAAAAGACACGATACGAACGATGCGATGCGGGTAAGGTCCAGGGATCACCGTTTTATGTAACTTATCTCCTGCCACATTTGCCTTCCATCCTTACAGTATCCTCCTGCCTTCCCATCGGGTTGAATATGGGAATTTGGAGGAGCAACACGAACAACAATCTACCCTCCTCCTCTCTGCCTGACTTACCTCATGCCCCTCACCCCACTCTCTCTCTCTCTCTCTCTCTCTCTCTCTCTCTATCCCCAACTCCGACACATCAGCTAAAAATGACGCACCACGTATGTAGTGGCTGGTTGTGTGTGTGAGAGAGAGAGAGAGAGGGAAAGAGAGAGGAAAAACTTACATGCCCATATCCGTAGGCGCGTGCGTGCATTAATATGTCCGAGCCACTCACTTGATGTAGTGCTGCCTACTTCTTCCTTACCCTTTATTATTATTTTTCTGTGCCTGCCCTCCTCTCTTCCTGTTTCTCCCATCTTTCCCGTCACTTCTTATTGCTTTTCTTTCCTTTACGGGTGGCTTTACATTGAGTGACAAGCCAAATGGTTTCCTGTAAGCCAAGAAACCATTTACAACGCTGGGTGGTAACCATATAACCAAACCATACGTGCTCCCTACGTATCAACAAGTGGGTTGGTGGAGGGTTAGTGCCCCTCCCCATAAAACAAATAACTCAAACTTACGGGATTGTGGCGTCAGGCAATAGATATATATGTAGATCACTGAGTCCATGCATCAGTGTTTGTGTGTGTGTGTGTACTAGTATGTGCGTGTATCTGTGCGCCCGTATCTGAGTGTGCCTGTATCAGTGCCTGTGTGTATCTGCCTCTGTGTATCAGAGTTAAGCTATCCATTTAATGATGATGATGATGATGATGATGATGATGGCTATGGTGGTGGTGGTGGTGATGATGACGATATTTACTAGTTCTTTTTAATCTGGAAACTTTTATCCTGGAGTATTCTGTACTCTACTTCTTTCATCTTAACTTGGCCCAGATTTTCGTCCTTTTGCAGCTTATTTCACACGTCTCAGTAGCGTTTTTGATATAGCACTTGTTCGTGACTAGCATAACATTCTATTGTTACAACTCAGCATTCGAGATGAAGCGATTGCAATTATAGGCCATGTTAGAATAGAATGAGCATAGTGACAGGGATGGGATGGAGGAGGGAGTAGAAAGGTATACGAGGGAAGAGGGTGTAAGTTGGGGGAGACCAGCGAAAACGCAGGGTACAGGGCGACACGAAGGCGATTTGTTTGTGGCCAGCCCTTACGGGATTAAGGCGTTAGGCTATAGATAAGAAAATTAGGACCATAGATATAGGTGACTATACACTCCTATCAAAATTATATCCATTTCCCACATTCTCTACAATATCTTTGGCCATGACGCTTCCTGGCTGACCGTTAGGCAAAAATAGCAAAACCCAACACTTGCAGCAACAGGAGATGCCTACCCACCATCGCCACCCCTAACCAGCAAAACGACGTCTATTGCCCTTATCTTTTGAATCTACTGGACCTATAACACTTCCAGGTTGGTAGCAAGATACCTTTGTGTCCTATCTGAATCATCTTAATGGCAAAAACAGCGAAATTCAACCTCAAAACAGTAAAATTTAACACTTACATCAGAAGAACACACCAACCCACCCTCACCCTCGTATCTCCTCGCAGGTACTGAGTGACCAATGGAATGCCATGCTTGTCCAGCCCAGAAACTTGTGTGAAACTTTACCCAACTACTTTTACAACCACTAGAGGGCACGGAGACCCCTCTCATCTTCGGGGTAACTCTAGTATTTTATTCCAGCTAATACAAGAGGCTCTTATCCACCTGGGAGCTAGTTATAAGTGTCTGAGAGTGTTGATGCTGTAAATATTCACCCTCCAATGATCGTGACAACTCTCGTATTCATTTCCATTAAACTCCAGACGACTTTATTCAGCTGGGATTGGGTCTTAGGAGCCTGAGTGCATAAGAGAAAACCGTCGTAGAGGAAATATCAGGGACTATAGCAATCAGAGTCAGAAATTATACTTAGATGTTTACCATATTCTAATCCCTTTTACTTTGCCTAATGCTGCCATCTTCTCACCTTAAATGCTAAGCTGTAACGATACATCAACGCTAGAATATAGTACTATGCTCTCTTTTCCCTAACTGGGCCTAAAATTGCCATCTCTCTATCTTGAATGTTGAGCTGTAGCAATAGATTAACACCACAACATGATGCTAGTCACGAAGGAGTGTTATGTAAAGGACGTAGCCATAACCTTGTCGTTCCCTGGCACTGGGCTACGTGAAATGAGCTGCAAGAGGATGAATATCTTGCCTGTGTTAGAGCAAGAACGATGTAGTCACGAAAAGGTGTTACAGAATGGATATAGAGTGTCACTTTAATTTGGCCTAAAATTGGCATCCCTCCATCTTGAATGCTGAGCTGTAACAAGGGCCTGACATTAGAATATGATTGAGGCGTGGTAAAAGATAGATAGACAGATAATCCACATATGTCCTCTATGCACTCTCAAACACCTGAACAAACTCTATTTCATCCCATCATTTGCACCCTTTCAATTCCATGTTGCAATCCATGCCATGCCCATTGTCCAGTCCATGGTTGTCACCTTTTTATCTGACCTGGTCCAAGATATCTTGTTTGCCTTTTAGTTAGTTGTTTTCTAGGGAGGGGCACTAACCCTCTGCCAACCCATTTGTTGACACACACGGAACACTTGGTGGTTGGTTATGAGGTTACTACGCAACGTATTAAATTATTTCCTAGTTGAGTTTGTCGCTCAGTGTCCTGTCACCCTGAAATAGAGTACTGTACCACTACACCGAGAGACTGGATGACGGATCCCCCCACCGACCACATTGGTTCTTCAGTATTGTACAAAATTACCATAAAGCAGTTGCACTTATGGATAAGGTAAAATTCTGCTTTACCTAGTGCAACGCAGTCATTAGGTAATTAAAAAAATGTACTGTGTCAATGATTTATTTATTAGATGTTAGTATAAACAAGACAGTACTGTATTTTTCAAATATTAATACATTCTTCTGTAATTATGAAGAACAGTATACTGTGCACTCCATTGTACTATAGTATGATTTGGAAGTGCCAATATATACAGATAATAATGGTATAATCTTAAATCATATAATGTCTTTAACATAAAACATATGGAAATAATACATATACAATACATGACATGTTTACATACGTTATGGTACAGTACTGAGAAAACTCTCAGTCACTTTGTTAATATACAGCAAAGTGGTATTTATACAGATGTTTGTCGAAGTATACAGTTGGCCAGTATTAAAAGCTAGTATTGCACTGATTGCTAAAGTACAGTAGTAATTTTTAGAGCAGGAGCTTTTCATACACTAGCATATATAATACAGGTTGATGTGTCATGCTTCAAGAGGCTTCAGTATACTCAGGCACATTTTTGAAGAGATAAAGGACATTGGCATTTTACATTATGGCAACAGCTTACAGTATATTTGTTCAGCATATAATTTGCTAAAGCACATTATCAAAATCTTGTATATTCCATCTGTCATCCAGTCCTTTTTTCCCCCTATTAGGAGCATAGCAGCCTGGCCCAGGCTACTCAAGCCTCAGCATGTAAGGCATGCCTTCATAGCTTCTGCTTGGCATCATGTGAGCAATACACCCCAGTCACTTCTCAGATGTAAACCCTTATGGGCTTCAGGCAGTCATCACAATAAAGACGTTGTGTGTTCCAAAACATCACAATTTCTCATACAGTAATGTTAGGAAACCAGTAAATCAGCGGTAGGATTAACACAAAAGCTTTTGGTGATGGAGATATGCCTTCTTGTGGTGGCACAGCTTTGACACGCTGCTGTTCACTTACACACCACCTCTCAACTCTTGCTGTCCCCAAAAAGGTGGATGGTGAACTGCAGGATGAGAGCATCTTCATCGTTCAGTCCACTGGGTTCATGTTCCACACAAGCCCGAGGTTGCAAGTACTGTAAAACTACTACAGTGCAGTTTTTAACCCTCCCACTCTGGGGACATACCTGTACTGTAGTTCTCATTGAGTTCTTGCTGTTTTTAAAGGATTTTGTTCAACTTGGGAGAAACTTTCTTTTCTGGAGGGGCTAGATATTTTCATTAACCCCTTCACTACCAAGGTGCTTTCCTCGGCTGAATAACATCTTTTGGTAGTAGCAAGAAGAAACCATAAATGACATACATTGATTGGTAAACAAGATGAATCCAGGCATCACCCCATATAGTATATTCATGATGCTACCAAGCAGTTTTATTCAAATTTTTTGTATTGTAAGTGTTTGTCTTAAGGTTGTGTCTGACTCCTTCAGTTGAAATACCCTCTCCAGAGCTTTCAAAAAAGGAGTTAGGAGGTGGCAAAATAAAATTTAAAAGAGAACTCGATGGGTTACTAACTTGGATGAAATATAAAAAAGAGGTGAAACAACAACAAAAATAGTATACCTAGTGAAGTCAGGATTCCAAGGGCTTGATCGTACATAAATAAGTGTGTGGCCCTTTTCATTGAGCATATTTTTAATTAGTTTTCTCTACATTCATTGCTTTTTGTACCCTCGCTCACCCCATTCTTAAGTAGAAAAATAGGTTGGGATGACAATGATGATTATGAAAATGATATACAACGAGGACTTGCATGCTGTACTCGGCTCCACTCTTACGTCCTAGAATCTTCCTCTCCTACTGTTGTTCTGCAAAGAAAATGCCAATTGTCAATGATCTTGGTAGGTTAAGAGTTTGTAGAACCATATACTGTACTGTACTTTAGTTATGCGATACCTGTTATATACCTACAAATATGGTGTTGGATTTAGAAGTGAATTATGTTACATGAAATCAGATACAACCTGGGGCCACAAAAACAGCATCAACAAATGCACGTTTGCCAAATGGATTTCTTGAAAATGACAGATTTCATATGATATGGTATACTGTAATATCAGAATCTCTTATCTGTAATTCTTTGTAGTAATTAATGATGCTAGGTGTGTACACCATTCTTGATGAATATCTCATATAGGGACAAATATCTGTAGAATGTAGAAGTTAGGCACTGTTGATGATCCAAAAGGATTGATCAGGAAATGTCTAGTGAACTCTGGATCAAGAATAATTATCCCTGTAAGCTTTGACCCTTCAAAAGTTTTTTTTTTTTTTCATTAAGGGACTTTTTTATATTGAAAAATTAGATATAACTTTCATGAATCCTGTAACTGTAAGACATCTCCTCGTAAGTTGAATAAAATCTTGTGGTAGAAAGAAAAACAAAATTGAATGTACTGTATGTAATTTTAGTAAAGGGGAAGTGAATATCAGTACTGATTATGCACAGGGTTTCCCAACCTTGTATTCCATGGAATATTATATGTTTACTGCACAGTGCTTGAGTTCTTTTACTTCAAAATTTTTGTCTTTTGCAGCTTATTTCACACAACTCACTGGCTGAAAAAGGCAGTGCAGTGGTTCTGCATTTTTTCCATAGCACTTCATGATTAGCATAATAATCTAGTATTAATCTTTTTACAAAAACTCAGTGTTCAAGATGGAGAGATGGCAATTTTAAGACAAGTTAGAGTAAAAAGAATATAAGACAGTATGGTGTTGCAAGCAGTGTTATTGTTCAGCAAATGATTAGTACAAAAACCCTAAAACATTTCATTTACTTTGTACTCTATCTCTGATATAGCCAGATGCCTTAATCCCAGGAGTGGCTACAAAATAAACTGCCTCAGTGTCATACTGTTTGCCATCAGGCTGTCCTTTCCTCACTTCACTTCCACTCACTAATATACCTTTCCATCCCATCCCTTCCTCCCATTTCCTGCCATTTCAAATTCTCTCTGGAAACTAGTACTGTAAGTAATTTCAAGTAACTATGTTTTCCAGCAGTAATTCTTTCACAGAACAGTTTCTGTATTACTAGTATTAAGTATATCCCAATGGACAGTTGTATTGGTGTTACAGTCCCAAGTAAATCCATTGTGAACTCAGTGGACTGCAGGCTGAAGTTTTTCTCTTTTAGAGGGATTAGGAGGAGTTGAGAGATGTTGTTATAACCAGGCAGTAAAGTTGCCTGGTTATATGAGTGGCTCCATGTGAAGACATCCCTTTCCTATACCAGGGACAGCCTATCTATCTACCTACAGTATTGTCAGACGCCATAATCCTGAAAGGAGTGGCCTCACACAAATCACCTCCACGTTGCCCTGTCTTTTAGTATTTGGCTGACCTTCTTCCAGCTTTTTTTTTTTTTTAATGCATGGAAGAAGGAACCAAAGGCCACGGGCCTGCATACCGTTCCTTCCAAGAAAAAGCAAAAACAGTACAAAAGAGAGCCAAATTCAAGATCCGTTCAATTCGAGATGCCTGGACACACTGCGTTTGAAAGACTGGAGATCATAGGAAGTGGGAAATACAGACAGAGGAAGACAGTTCCAGAGTTGACCAGTTGCATAAATAAAAGACTGGGAGTAACCTCTTGCATTAGAGAGTTGGACAGAAAAGGGATGAGAGTTTGTTGCTAGACGGTTGCTACGTGCCCGTCGTAGAGGTGGAGGGATGCAAGCAGGCAGTTCAGAGGAACAGTGACCATTGAAGTAGCGATAGAAGAGAGATAAAGATGCAACAGTGCGGCGAAGAGACAAAGGTTGAAGGGAATCAGTAAGAGGAGGAGAGTTGATGAGACGAAAAGCCTTTGACTTCACCCTCTTCTGAATCTCTCCACTCCATATCTTCATCTAATCTCTGTTCTCTTCCCCCACTTCACTTACGCTTTTCTAGTCAGTCTCTCATTTTCCGCTCTCTACACATGGTCAGACCATCTCAGATTATCTCTTAACACTTTCAGCCACATCTAAATCCACACCACAATGCTCCTTTACTTCATAATTTGTCCGTTTCTCAATGCAACTCCACATCCTTCTCTCAAATGATCTTTTGGACAAGCTATATCCTGTGCTGTTAAAATTAGCAAAGATGAAAATGTTTTGAAATATGGTAGCTATATATTGCTGTAGGACATGTTACTAACTACACTGGAAAGGTGTCTTATAATGCTGACATGTTAACTAACTACTCTGGAAGGCTGTCATATAGCCTAATGCTGACATGTTTAACTATACTGGAAAGCCATCTTATAATGCTGACATTTTAAACTAACTGGAAAACTGTCTTATATTAATGCCTACATGTTAACTAACTAAACTGGGAAGCTGTCTTTTAATGCTGTAACATCTTACAGTACCGCAGGTATGAGCATTCCAGAAGCACCTGTATAGTAAACAGGCTGAGGACAGGCACAGCAAGTTAAAGTCTATTAATATATATAATTCTGAAAACAACCAGGATGTGACAATGGTGTACTGTATTACATCTTCAAGACAGTCCTTTATAGCCCAGGGACATTTTTAAATTCTAATTAATGCCAAGCAATTCTACTTTACTAAGAAATCCCCTGGCTGTAATGACTATAGTGTGTGTGCTCTAATCTGACATAGACCCTGAACCCCCTTCTGTTCAGTCGATGGCTAAGTGTAGTCAGATCACGGGGTTGACTTGACTAGTAACCAGGGAGACTTGATACTACCTCATAAATAAGGCTCATCAAACTTCATATAACCACACCTTTACCAGTAAGTCCAGTAGCTACAGCATTATTCAAGGTGAGGGAGTGGCCAAGTTCTGTCAGGTGAAAACAAGCTGACTGCAGAAACAGTCTCAGTAACCCCTTCAGCCCTGCATTCTCTCTTAAAGGACAGCATCTGTAGTTGGATTGTTTTCATCTGTTGGAACTGGGCCAATCTCACACCTTTAATTTGTGGTTCCAGGAAATTCAGTGAGCCTTAGATCAGAGACCAGAAAAAGTATTCTTGGTTGCTAGTCCTCTAGTCTGACTAAACCTGGCCATCAACTGAGCTAAAAGGTGCTGCAGATCTTTGTCAAGTTAAAACAGAGATACTACAGCAGAGCTGCCATTTACATTACAGATGCTGAAAAGCTTTTGTGTATGACAAAGCATCAGTTTCATCATAGTTTAATTTATGAAACACCCAAATACTGCAGAAATAATAAATATGATACCAAGGTTAGGACTGAAGAAGACTGCTTTCATGGTAAGAATAGGTCCTGCCAGGCTTAGTTTGAATGTAAAGTGAATGAGGTTCTATAATAACTTCAAAACTGTACATTTGTGTAACTTTTCAAACCTGTTACTTTGATAACCACGTTATATTTTACAATGAAAAAAACTGGTATTATAGGAATGGAAGCTTTTGTAGATTTTCAGCCTATAATTTTAATATGGGTTATATTAAATGGTTCCATTCAGTGTTAGTAAGGTATTATTGAGATGTAACATTGTTTTTGTAAAAAAAAATATTTTTAATTTCCCTGGTAGTTTTCAGCATTCATTAAGAGAGAAATAGGTAGACGAAGATCAGTGTCTTATTGTTGTGAGGAAGGCTGCTGCACTGCAAATATCAAGCGTGACTGTACCTTAACTTGGCCCAGATTTTCATTCTTTTGCAACTTATTTCACACAGCTCAGTGGCAGCATAAGATAATGTTGTGGCTCTACATCATTCTCATAGCCCTTTCTTCATGACTAGCATCATATTCTAGTGTTATTCTCTTGTTACACCACACCATTCAAGATAGAAGGATGGTAATTTTAGGCCATGGTAGAGTAAAGAGAGTGTATAGTACAGTAGTAAAATTAGTGTATTCAGCATGCGATTATCCTTAACCCTCAGACCTCAGGAAGTTTTGTTGTGGCAGATAGCTACAGTAAAATCATCTAACATTAACCAAAGTAAAAGAGCTAATTTATCCCATGGGGTTTGTGGGTTGAGGCACCAATGAACCAAATTTTGCCACCCCAAAAGCTTTAGATGCTGGTACCTCTGAAGTGGATGCCATAGTACAGCAAGAAAATATACTACTCTACTGATAATAACCATATACCATTAGTCGTGGAGTACATGCTGGTAAGGTTGTAAGAGATGCATACTGTACAGTGCATTGGTGCAATAGCAGTGCAATAGCTACACCATCATACAGTGATTGTGGAAATGAGTGGTTAGTTTGAGGGTCATATTCTAAGTAATTTTGGAGACTGCAACATCTTATCCTCGTTATTTATTCAGCCCATTATACTGTACCTCAGTATTCTCTTTTATGTTGCTGATGCCAATGAGCAGTAACATGCAAAGTGTGTCACAAAGAAAAATCTGCCATGAAGCCTATAGTGCCACACTCAATATGGCTCTGAGTTAGAAGTACAAGTACTAAGATTCTTTGTAGTACATTTATAAATTACTGGTTCCAGTTTGGGAGGAATCTGAGTGTAAAATGGAGGGAAAGTAAGAAACTGTTTTGGAAGGAGGTAAAGAAAGTAAGACAGTATGAAAGGGGAAATAGTAGGGGAGTGAAATAATAGATTGCTGGTGGAGAAGAGAGAGAAATTGAGGAGATGGAAGGAGCGCTTTGAGGATTTCTTGAATGTAGAGAGTGAGAGCAAAGCAAGTATAAGTGGTTGGGGAATGGCTGGGAGAAGAAGAGGTGAAAAGAGGGAGGAAGAGATCAGTAGGGTGGAAGTAGTGGAAGCATTGAAGAAGATCAAGATGGGAAAGGCCCCAGGAATTGATGGAGTGTGTGGTGAAATGCTG